>CAUYON010200594.1:0-35290 GCA_963573935.1 Arctocebus calabarensis | reverse complement strand
GAGTTAGATGGTATCTCAGGGTGGTTTTGATTTGCATTTGATTTTTAAGGGTTATTTATAAATTAGGAATACTAAGTTTTTTTCTGTGATATATTTAAAAATGTTTCTCTTCATTTGCCAATTGTTTTTTGACTTTGTAGTGCTTCAGACCATGTAAAAATATTGTTTTTAAGCAATCAAATCTGTCAAACTTTTTTTGTTTTGTCTCTGGATTTTGAGGCACAGTTAGAAAGCCTTTCCATATACCTGGATTAGAGAGGAATTTATTCATATTTTCATCTAGTACTTGTATAATTTCATTGTTTTACATTTATATCCCTAAGCTATTTAGAGTTTATGCTTGTGTATGGTATGAGGTATGGATCTAATTTTGTCTTTTTCCTTACAGCTAAGCAAATATCCCAATACTATTTATTAACAGTGAGTTCTTTCTCTACTGATTTATAATCTCAGCTCATTTACATACCAAGACCCTATAAACACTTGATTGCGACTAAAATTGCATTTATTTTATATCTACACGTTCCCAATTGAGAAACTAATTTTAGAAGAAGCAAATAGTTTTCTACACTCAAAGAATTTTTTATTACAAAGGGCTTTAGAGGGTCAACCTTCATGAGTTGCTCTGATCTGTGCCTGCCTCTCTAGCTTTTGGTCCTACACTTATGCTATCGAACTTCCTGCCATTTCTGCTCCCAATAATGCTATTTCATTCGAAAGTTCTTCCGCAGAGCAAGCTGAACTCTGCCTTCCTGTACTTTCTGACCACTTGTCCTGTTCTGTCCCTCAGGAACCAAATCTCTTATTAAAGGACAGCACTCTGCTTCTGGAGCTGGGCCTGGCCCAGGGACACAGTTATACTCTGGTGGCTCTTCTTGAAACAACATAGGACTGCTTGTGTTGGGGTATGCATTCTTCTTTTCAATGAAAATTAGATTTAAGGTAAGAAAAATCTGAGTTTCCCCTAAAGTCTTTCAGTCTGTTATTTCAGTGTGTGTCTCCACAATCTGCTTCCCTGAAAATCTTCTGTTACTTTAGTTCAAGTGAAGTATTCACATTCAGCACATTATTTGTCCCTTCAGTGATGACAGTTACCCTGCCCCTCCACCTTTTCATGTGGATTCAATGGACTTAATTGGATTCTTTGTTCTCTGTTCTGGGCATTCTGTGGTGCTGACTTGCTAGCAGTTCTATGGGCTATCATGTTGCTGCCTAATGCCCCAGCCTTTGGTTGCAGAGGCCTGGCCTAGATCTGCCCGTGAGTTCCAGTACCACATCTCGGAAGTTCACTGGAAATGCCAAACCTTACAACAGACTAGAGTTTCTCAAGGGATCATCTTCACTAGACTCTTGAGTTTGTTAAAAATGCAGATTCCTGGACCCTTAGTTCTGACCTTCCAGAATAAAATCTCTGAGGATAAAGCCTCATAGTTTATATTTTAGAAAACTTCTCTGGATGATTCTCATATAAGCTAAAGTGAAGAACTGCTGCCCTAGATGTTGGGCAAAATAATCAAATACACCATCAGTCATCTGTTCTGCATCTTGATTTATATCTAAGTAGAGGCAAACCTCTATCATTGTCCTATCCCCTCAATTATAAACTCAGTGAGGGCAGGGATTCTATCTATTTTGGTCATTGTAGCCCCAGTTCCCATCACTGTGCATGGCACATAGTAGGTGCTCAGTAAATGAAAGCATAGGAAACAAACATGTCTTTGTCATTTTCACTGCATTGATCCTTGTAATACTGGGAGAGAATATGGTGGAAATGAAGTAAGAGGCATGGGACCCAGAGGAGAAAAACAAAATGCACAGGATCACACAGCCTGTGGTGTACTCAGAGCTCTGGAGAAAGCTGTGGATGAAGGCGGCTACCTCATTAGTTCTATTAGTTCTATAGGTGTAAGACCTTCAAGCCATTCTCCTTGACTGTGACAGGCAGGGCAGCTGGACCCTGGAGAGACAGAGATTCCAATATGAATTCCTCCTTCTACACCAGCCCCAATGCCTTTGAAGTTTGGGGAATAGGGGAAGGCTGGGAAATGGCCAAAGATTGCATTGTTGTACTTCTACACAATAACTCATCATTCAAATAAATTAAAGCCTCAAGAAATTTTAATAATAATGGCTATTACAACTGCTTTGACAAGGTAGGATGTGGAGTTGCTATGAGTTAGACAGTCCGGGTTCATATTCCAACTCTTACTAGTGCTGGGTTCATATTCCTACTACTAGGAATTTTACTAGGTAAAATTCTCTTTATCTTAGTTTCTTCATCAATAATGGGGATAATTCAGTTATGTAATCCCTGTGTGCCAGTTAAGGTAATTCCAGCTACCATAACAGAGACATCTTCAAACCTTTGTGGCTTACTACAGTTGGAGTTGGTTACTGGATCACATAAAAGCCAAATCGACATTTTTTTTTTTGAAACAGAGTCTCACTTTGTCGCTCTCAGTAGAGTGCTGTGGCATCATAGCTCACAGCAACCTCAAACTCTCCTTGTTTAGTGAATGGCTGCTCTCCATGTGATGATTCAGAGACCCAGATTCTTTCCATATTGTGAAGCTCCCTGCTAGAAACTCTGCATCCAGTCAACAGAGGAAGAGAAAGTGAGAAGTACCAGGTCCTAAACTACTTTGACATGGAGGTGACCTATGTCACCTTCCACTCACATTTCATTGTGAAGAACTAGTCACAAAAAAAAAAAAAAAAAAAGGAACTAGTCTCACACGGCCAATCTAGAAGCAAGGGAATATGAGAAATGTAGTTGGGCTATGTGTTCAAGAAGAAACATGTACCACTTCCTGCTTCATTACAAGCCATCACAAAACTTAGTGGTTTAATACAATAGCCCCTTACTTAGCTCACAATTCTGCAGGGTAGCAATTTGAGCTGGGATTAGCTAGGCTATTAAGCTGATCTTAAATGAGGCTCATCTGATTTCTTTTTTATTTTTTTATTTATTTTTAATTTTTATTAAATCATAATTGTGTACATTGGTGCAATCATGGGGTACAATGTGCTGACTTCATATACAATCTGAAATATTTTCATTGAACTATTTAACATAGCCTTCATGGCCTTTTAATCACTATATAAAGACATTTATATTCTGCATTTAGTAATTTTCACTTCTACCCTTCTAAGATGCACTGTAAGTGTGATCCCACCAATCACCCTCCCTACACTCATCCTCCCCCCTCCCCTCCGGCTCATCTGATCTTAATTTGGTCAGCTGCCATGTTTGCTAGGGACTGGTTCATCTAGGATGACCTTAAATAGGAAAGTGTGTGTTTGCTCCATTTGCCTTGCACCCTCCAGGAGGCCAAGTAGGTAGACTCAAGAGCAAGAGCAAATGAGAATGGCAAAGTCTGTCAAGGCCTAGGCTCATAACTCACACAAGGTAGCTTCTGTCACATTATTGCCCAATACCCAAAATCAAAGAATGGAGATAGAAAAAACTATAAAGAATTGTGGCCACTTTTGTGATCTATAACTGAAAGGAAATATGTTTGATTAAACAGGTTGTAACATACTTAACAGAGTATCTGACATAGTAAATTCCTTGTAGACTTATCTATTGCCCTTATTATTATTATTATCATTTTTTGAACGCCTACTATGGGGAAGGCTATGTACCGGGACAATTTATATATATTTAATCACCATAACTATTCCAGTTTATAGGTGAGGAAATCGAGGTTCAAAGAGATGGAGAAAACAACTGAAAACCATTCAACTAGTAAGCGATGGTGTCAAAGCTTGTCTTCTATACTTCCTTGGGTCCTAGGATTCAAGCTAAGCTAAGGTTGCCTAAAACATTGAAGGAGAAACAAAGTTAGATCTGGGATGATGGTAAACATTTAGAAAGATCTGAAAAAATGACACAGAAAGAAAGACCCTGCCCTTCTGACCAGAAATAGAAGGGTGAAACCCAGGGCCATTTTTTCTTTTATTGCTGGGATTCACTGAGGGTACATAGAATTAGGTTACACTGATTGCATTCGTTAAAGTCCCTCATATAATTGTGTCCTACCCCCAAGAGATGTGCCATATGCTGTGACCCCACCACACCCTCTTTCCCCTCCCTCATTCTCTCCTTTGTATTAGCTCATCTACTGGCTTCATATTAGAATTGAGTACATTGGATTCTTGCCTCTCCATTCTTGTGATGCTTTACTAAGAAGAATGTGTTCTACCTCCATTCAGGTTAATACGAAAGATGTAAAGTCTCCATCTTTTTTAATGGCTGAATAGTATTCCATGGTATACATATGCCACAGCTTGTTAACCCATTCCTGGGTTGGTGGGCATTTAGGCTGTTTCCACATCTTAGCGATTGTAAATTGAGCTGCGACAGTCTAGTATAAATGTCCTTATGATAAAAGGATTTTTTTTCTTCTGGGTAGATGACCCAGGGTCATTTTTTGACAGATGACTCTCAGGGTGGCCAAAGTTCGTCTCAGGAACAAAGCAATGATGATTATCATGACTTACTTGATGTCAGACATTTCCTGGTTCTTTCCCTTTTCCCAGAGGATAAGGAAACTCCTTCCTAATCAGAGTTTCATGTTAGTGTTGGGTGGGAGGAAGGAGGTAGAAAGGTTATGAGTAGAGGACAGAGAAATTCAACCTAAAAATAGAAAATACTGGAGAAGAGGAGGAGTTTGAGATCCCCTAGGCTAAATATTTCCAGCATCTTTTGGGAATGAAGACACAGATAAGATAACACTTTATTGATCCCACCAACATGGTGTGGTGAGCATGTGACTTGACAAGCATATTCCAGTAACCTCATAGCCTTTCAGCACTCCATAGCCCACAGGTTGCAAACTAGTGGTCTAGTCCCGAAGAGTAGATAGGTTTAATTTTGAGACTCAATTCTGTTAATTTGATAGTGGTTAGTAGAAGTACAGTGTGGCAATGGATTCTGAGGACTATCGTTATTTCTCACTGGCCTGGCCTGTATGTAGAGCATTTGCTATCTCTGATCTACTCACACTTTCATCAGAAGAAACCAGAAAGACAGCATGATTTTCTCCCTATTACAAAAGTAGTTAATAGCAGAAGTAGGTCTAGCTCTCTGGTCTCTGGTTTTTTCCATAATACCAAGCCAGTTAAAGAACTTTATCTTGCCATTTATGCTCAGGTACAATATATTTTTTCAATGTTCTTTCCATATTTACCCCTAATTTTTCTGGAAGATTGCTTCCATGCCAGACTTGGTATAGTTTCCTTCCTTCAATTTAAGAATACAAAATTCAACAAAGCTTATTTGGGGATTTGTCTGGTGAATTTAACTGATTGTTGAAACAAGGGTCTCAATTCTGCTCCATTTCCACATCCATTTTTCTGTTAGAACACATTCGTGTTCAAGCATTAGACTTTGAAATTAGAGGACCAGTTCATTGTTGAACCCAAATCTGGTGCAATTTAAGAAGACCCAGTGAAAGTCTCCCCACACCCTCCTGCCACTTTCCTCTCCTTTCTCAGCCTCTTAAGTTCTCTTGCTTCCTTTCTATTTTAATGTTTTTCAGGCACCAGAGATTAATTAATTTCTCTTTACTTATATGTAGACTCCACACCCACAAAACTCATGATTTTTGAGTGACATGGACAGCACCTCTTTTCACTAGACTTGAGTGGGCTTAGTCTTCATCTGATCTATCTTCTGAGGAAGCTAAAGACCCAGGCAGGGAAGAGATGGGATTTTTCAGGATTGCAGAGCTAGAAGCCGATTTTCCAGAATCCAGTATGCAAAATAGCCAATTTGTTGAATGGCCAATGCACACCCCAATCTTCCTTTTGTGAAGTCTTTTTTTAAAAAAAATTTAATGGGTTTTCATTTTGTCTTTGTTCTAAGAATTCTTAAGTTTGCCTCTGCCCTGTTATACTTCAGCTTAGGGAATAAAGAGAAAAGAGTGAATAAAGAGCATGAAAAGAGCATAAAAAGAAGACAAACAATTTTTTGTTTTTGAGACAGTCTCACTATGCCCCCCTTGGTAGAGTGCTGTGGCATCACAGCTCACAACAACCCCAGCAAACTCTTGGGCTTAAGCGATTCTTTTGCCTCAGCTTCCCAAGTAGCTGGGACTATAAGTGCCTACCACAAGAGTAACTGGGACTACAGGTGCCTACCACAACACCTGGCTATTTTTTTGTTGTTGTTGCAGTTGTCGTTGTTGTTTAACTGGCCCCAGGCTGGGTTTGAACCTGCCTGCCTCGGTGCATGTGGCTGGCGCCATAACCACTGTCCTATGGGCGCCAAGCCAATTTTTATTAGTATTTTACCATATTAATAATATTTAATTAAATTGCTACATATATTCAGAATATATTCTTTAATAAGACTCTATTATTGAAGGATACTAATAAAGAACATATTCTTATAATATGAGAATTATTCCTCTTATGAGTATGAATAGATTTTCCCTACACTCCTCCATTTTCTCTCTCTCTCTCTCTCTCTCTCTTTCTCACTGGTCCTGAAGCATTTATTCTTTATCTTCTCTCAATTCTCTCCAATCCTCAAGCCCTTTCTTATATCATGACCTTTGCACTTGCTGTTCTCTATGCCCTGACTGCCTTACCTCCTCTTAGCATCAGCATCTCCCTGACATTTTTAAGTTGTCAGCTTAAATGTCCCCTTTTCAGTAAGCTTTTACTCAATCATCCAATCTAACTTTACTCCTTTATCTCATGTATCGGTTTTTGCCATGTAACAAACCATCCCCAAATTTAGTGACTTAAGACACCAACATTCATTTAACTTGTGATTTTGCTAGGCCCAGTTGGGCTCACTTTTGGTTCTGAACTCGTTTGTTGCCTGAAGGCTGGCTGGTCCCAGATGACCTCACTCACATATCTGGTGGTTGATTGGCTGTCACTTGGGGTGATGGCAGAACCATGTATTTCTCATTTTCCAGAAGACTAACGCAGACTTGTTCACATGACATCTTAGAGTTCCAAGAACAAGAGTGCAAGCCCTTAAATGCAAGCACTTTTCAAGTCTCCGCTTACACTTCATGTATCACTTTCTCATTGGCCAAAGCCTATCACAAGGCCAGCTCAGATTGAAAGGGAAGAGGAAGACTAGCTCTTGATAGACAGAGTTCCAAAGTCATATTGCAAGTGTATGCATACAAGGAGTGGAAGAATTTGTGGCTAATTCTGTGGGCAATGGGTCATAGATAATAAGAACACAAGCAGAGGCTTGAAAAGCACTTGCATGTTAGGGTTTGCTTTCTCTCCATGCTTGAGACCCAGAAGCCACTGTGTGAGAAGCCCAAGCTAGCCTGCTGGAGAATGAGGCTACAGGGAAGAGGACTAAGGTGCCTCAGGTAACACCCTACAAGTTACCAGATGTGAATGAGGCTTTCCTGGATCATCTAGCTTCTATCTGATCCACCAGCTGAGTGGAGATATCTGAGGGAGCTGAGCAGAGGTCAGTGGAGCCTTCCCAGATTATAAAAATTGCCTGGTCAGCTCACAGAACTGTGAGCTAAATGAAGTATTTATTACTTTAGGTTACTATGGTTTGTTACACAGCAAAAACTAACCAATCCAGGGACCCTGGATTAAGAAACCAGACTCAATCAGGCAACAATACGTGATCCCATGTGTTTGTGTCTTAAAGCAGACAGTGTGAATGCCTCACTCTTGATCAATCAAGCTTTACCATTTCTGACCATGTCAACCACACTTCTAGCTACCAATTTCTGAATTTCTTTGCCTGAGGACTTCCTTTGACCACCAGAGCCCACCCTGCCTGTGCACACAATAGACCAGAAGTTCTATTCAGAGAATGAATATTCACTGGAAGCAGCCTTCAAGCAATGACTAATGGGGCTATAAATGTACCAGCAAATTGCAGAATGAGCAATTTGTTCCAAACTATCTTCCAGAGCTCCCTAGTGAGGTTGTACTCCAGGACTTAGTAAAGAGCTCCCATAACCTTCCTGCTCATGTCTCTTTCATCTGCAGTCTGACCTGGAAACACAGGGCTCAGGGATGAGCCTAGGGTACTCATTTAGGCTCTGTCACAGGCTGAAGCTGAACACTTACACCCAATAGAGTTGCCACATAATTTTGATGGGGCAGGGAGAGAGATATGGTTTGGATATGGTTATCAGAGATGGAATACAGGTCAAGTGTAAAAAGGAGCTGAGGGATAAGAGAGAAGAATGAGATTAAGGAGAAATCTGCCCTGCATCTTAGTAACAGAAGCTACTGGTTTAATGTGTCCATTTTTCTTTTAATAGTCTTTTTCTTCTTCC
Organism: Arctocebus calabarensis; assembly: GCA_963573935.1. Taxonomy (NCBI): domain Eukaryota; kingdom Metazoa; phylum Chordata; class Mammalia; order Primates; family Lorisidae; genus Arctocebus; species Arctocebus calabarensis. The sequence continues at coordinate 27,008 of CAUYON010200594.1, read as the reverse complement.
AGTGCTATTTTTTGGGTGTATGTTTGTTTGAGGTATAATTTACATATAGTAAAATACATAGATCCTCAATGTACTGTTCAATGAGCTTTAACAAATGTATATACCTGTATAACCATCTTACAAATCAAAATGTAGGACATGTAAATCACCCCCAGAATGTTCCCTTGTGCCCCTTTGCAGTCATTTCTCATGCCCCACCAGAGGCAATCACTGCTGTGATTTCCATCATCATATATTAGACTCGGCTGTTGTAGAATTTCATAAAAATGAAATCATACAGTACGTACGCTTTTATATCTTGCTTCTTCACTCGTTCTGATGTTTTTGAGGTTATCCATGTTGTCGTGTATATTAGTAGTTCATTTCTTTTTATTGCTGGATCATGTTCCATTGTATTACTATAGCATAATTTCTCTATCAAGTCTCGTCATGTTGGATATTTGCGTTGTTTCCTATTTTTATCCACTCTGAATAAAATTACTGTGAACATTCATGTACAAGTCTTCTTATGGATGTATATTTTCATTTCTCTTGAGTAAATGTCTAACAATGAAATTGCTGGATTATAGGGTAGGTGTGAAGCCTTTGCTCTGGTTGTCTCTGTGGCTGACTCAGTTTCCCCAGCCTTCTGCCTGGCCTGCATTCCTGCTGGTCATAGGATACTGAGATGTTAGCAATCATCAGCAAGAATTCTCCCACAGAAGGCTTTCTGACATCTCAGAACCCTACAAGTATTAGCCTGCAAGTTTCAGAGCAGAGAAGGATAGGGTCAGGGAAGAGCATGAAGCTAGAAGTTGGGCATAAGTAATAGGAGACCAGGGTGTAGTCTTGGTTCTTCCATTAATAATTTTGAACCAAGTAATTTTCTGAAATTTGTTTTTTTCCTATTGGTTGCTCTTCAAATCTCCTTCTATATCGTTCTACCTCTGGCTTATGAATTCAAAGTAGATACTCAATTAGAATTTGTTTTCCTATGTGGGAGAGGGAAAAGTATTAAATTATTTGTATTTTTCCTGACTTTAACAACATTAAAATAGTTATTATTTCAGTGACTTTCCTGCCTTCCATTAAGGGTGGGTGTTAAGGATAATGTTTTATTTTTGTGACTTGGATGGTCCATTGAGATACAAATGGAGGAAGCTAAGAGTGACCAGACTAGAAGAAGGAGGAGGCTACAAAAGAAGAAGAGGAGGAGGTGGAGGAAGAGGAGAATATATGTGTGTATGTTAGGAAAGCGTAAAAGCAAGAGAAAGAATGAGAAACACAAAAAGAGAAAATGACAGTTGCCATAGGGAATCAAGTTTAGGGAGAAAAAGAGGTTTTGAAGCAGTTTTGTTGAGTCATGTGCAATGTTGACAACTCTTCTCTCCCTCTCATGAAGAAAATTAAGACAAAAAACCCATCTAGCAATCTATAGTCTTTTCAGTGTTGGATGTATATTTCAAGTGACCTCAAGACTAGAGGAAACTCCTCCAAAGCAGCCCTACAACATTTAGGTTGAATGAATGAAAGTATTACTTAGGGTAAAAAGCTAAGATGCTGTAACAAAGACACCTAACAACACAGTAGCTTACAGAACCAGAAAATTTGTACCATGTACCAGAAATTTGTACCAACAAATTTCAGAGGTACATGGTCTAGATTGGTGAAGCAATTCTGCTTCATAGTCAATCAGAATCTCAAGGTCCTTCTATTGCATGGCTTTGCCATTCCCTAGAGTATCATTGTTTTCTGTATAGTTGAAACTAGATTGCTGTGGGTTCCAGGTGATGGGAGGAAGAAAGATAACATGGAGGAGGCATACCTACTGTCTTAAATTTTAGTTCCTGAAGGGGCATACCTCACTTTCTCTTATTCCATTGGCTGGAATGCAACCATATGACCAAGGCTAATCTCAAGGGAGACTGGGAAATGTAGTGAAGCTGTGTGCCAAAGAAGAAGGAGAGAGTGGATTGTAATGGACAACTGGAAGTCTTTACCCTAAAGAGCAAACTCTGGGATCCTCTAAGGATCTACTTGGGGGATGATTATATCCATGCTTTGAGGGAAGAGCAATATTCTTCATGCCTCAATGAGATTTTTTTCTACTCTGGCCTGTCCTGCATCTGTCTTGTGTAAGTAAGTACACTCACACTGGGATCTAATGGGCTTTGGGCAAGAGGATTATTTACAGTTTTTGAACTCTTGCCTGATACCAAATTAGGCTAGAGCTGGGTATGCTTCAAGATCAGGGTAAAGCAGGAGGAAGTTAACTGAAGAGTCCTGTTTCTTCCCCTGACTGTCTCACACTGGGGAGCTGAAGCTGACTTCTCAAGTCTCTTTTCCTAGAAAATCTTCCCAAGCCAGATATGCCCTTTTCTACTCACCTCCACTAGCCAATAATCTTTTTTCTCCCCTTTTCCTTCACAGACCCTAATAGTGATGACTGGCTATGACAGTATGTAATTGAATGCGGAGCATTCTCCCTCTACGGTGATTGGTTAAACTTTATCCCATATGCAGTTAAGTCACCATTAAAAGGTCACCAGGCTACAAATTTCCCCTGAAGTGTTGAGTAGTGTGTGCTCAGGTGTTCCTCTGTGGTGACACCAATGCCAATTTTATTAAATGAGCACTTACTCGCCTCTTGCTTTTTCTCCCTCTCCCCCTTTCCATTTTCATGACTTTGCTCTACCATTTTTCATTATTTCATGCCCATCATGACCTGTGAGCCAAGTTCCCACACTGTCAACAGGTGCCCTGGAATGTCATCCTATATTTGGCTTGTAACCAGACTCTTGGGATAGCAACATGGCAGTCATAGCTGATTAGGGCAACAGAGAAGTTTCTCTTCAATAGAAATAGCTAGAATTTAATTAATCCCAGGGCAAAATGGTTCATCTCAAAATAAATTATATTTTCTAGCTACTATTATAGAACAGCTGTTGAACAAAACACATTTTCTAGCAAGTGAGAAAAACAATGACAACCTGCGGATCTTAAATGAGAAGAAAATTAAAACAAAAACAAATAGGTGTGGTAGATTATATGAATGATGGCCCCCATGTACTTTCCCTTGCTGAGGCATCATAGATCTTCCCATCAAGAGTTGGAATCCATTTCTTCACCCCTATAGTCTAGGCTGGTCACATGAATTGCTTTGGCCAATGAGACATCAGCAAACATGAAGCAAGCAGGGGCTTAAAATGTGTTTATGCATTGAGGTTTGCTCTCTGTGGCTCCTGGAACCTGGAGGCTCAAGCTAGCCAGCTAGTGAGGAGAAACATGTAACTGCCCTCATCACCCCTAACAGTAGTTTGCCAGTGCTGGACACATGAGTGATGCCATCCTAGATAACATCTTAGATAACTCATTAGCTAACTATAGGCAAATGAGAAATCTCAACCCAGATCAAAAGAACTATCTAAACAAACCTCAGAATTATGATCTAAATACAGCAGAACCTCCATAGTTGACTATCTCCCTACATCGACCACTTCAAGTTGACCTAATTTTCATAGACCAGATATGTACCACATGTGTGTATCAGTACAGCAGTCCTAGTTCCTTATGTTGACTACCAGTTCCTTGGGTGGTCAACCTGCAGAGGTTCTACTGTAATTGGTGGTTGTTTGAAGACACCGAGTTTTGGAGTGTTTTGTTATATAGCAATCACTAATTGACACAACTGAGCAGCCAGTGTGTATATGTGTATAGGTATGTGTATCTAAATGTGTGTCTCTTACATATTCCCCTATATCCATAACAAATATTCCCAACATACCCTGAAATCAGTACAGTCAGCTAATACCATAATACCTTTACTCAGATACTCTGTAGTAATTCCATGCTCCAAAAATAAACATGGAGTGAAGGAGTAAGTGATTAGTTTCCTCTTCCTTCTCCCATTGCTTTCCTGCCCCAGGCTCCTGGACTTGAAGCCCAGTTAGGCAGAGACCTGGCCATCCGAAAGAAGGCAGTACCTAGAATGCACCATGTCCTTCTTTTCCCTGGGGACACTGCCTCTTCCCAACAACCCCCGCAGGAGGGATGAAAGGTATGTGTGTGCCCCTATATTCTTTGACCCTAAGGAAGAGGGTGATAACCACTGGTGATTTCTTCCTTCTCACCATGTACTTTAGGTGCTAGAAAGTTATAATCTCCCTACCGTACCTTTTACCCCACAGGGCTGGCCATTGCTGATGGTTTTCCTAAGATCAGTTCCCTAAGAGTGTTATTATACATTAGATGTAGCTACTGGTTCCTAAAACCACAGATGTGGCATTTTAGCAGAGGGGAGGGGTCTGCTTTGGTTAGACAAAGCACGCATGTGATTCTGTCTTTAACATTAGTTTTCCTATTTTAGTAAGTTGACCTATTACTTGGCCCATATCAAATATGTTGTTTTTATTTTCAAAAAGACTACATTAAATCTAATTCTTATGGACTTAAAGCAGCTGGCAATAGACCTCCTTTCCTCCACTTTTTTGTCTGTCCCATTTAGTTTTCTTCATTTCTATACACGTTTCAGCTATGAAAATCAGTTCTTTCTTTCAAACAGCTTTATCGAGGCATAATTTATACAGTACAAAAGTCATCTGTTTAAAGTATATAATTCAATGGCATTTCGTGAACATACAGACTTGTGTAGTCATCAATACAATCCAGTTTTAGGACATTTCCCTTATGCCCAAAGATCCCTTGTATCCATTTGCAAGTTAGTCCCCATTCCCACCCTCAGTCCAATGCAACCACTAATATACTTTCTGTCTCCATAGATTTGCCTATTCTAGACATTTCTTTTTTCTTTTTTTGTGTATGGGGCATAGCTTTTATTTAATTTATTTATTTATTTATTTATTGAATCATAGCTGTGTACATTAGTTCAATCATGGGGTACAGTGTGCGGGTTTCATATACAATCTGAGATATTTTCATCCGCCTGTTCGACATAACCTTCATGAGATTTTCTCATTTACTGTGTGAAAACATTTTTGTTCTGCATTTAGTAGTTTTCTCTTGACCCTTCAAAGATGCACCTCAAGTATGTTCTCACCCTTTATCCTCTCTCCCCCAATCCTCTCCCTCTCCTTCCCTCCCTCTCCCCTTTCCCTGTCTAGACATTTCTCATAAATGGAATTATATAACATAGAGAAGAGTTTTTTTTTTTTTGATAAAGGCAATAGGAGTTTGTTAAAGACATAAAAATGTTTACAAAAACTACTCTTTTGAAAGGTTAATCCATGAATATGAACAAGATGACCTATTTTGGTTTGGGTTTCATCAAAGCAGATGCCAAGGCAAAGACTTGGTGGGTGGGTAGTTTATTTGGGAGTTAATTGCAGGAAATGGAAGTGAGGAAATGGGATAAATGAGACATATAGGGGAGAAAATACAAAAAAATTAGAAACACGCAGTGAGATTACTGCCATGGATAACTGGGAGTCAGTCTCACTGAGGATTGCCTGAGGAGCCATGGAGAATGAATGTGCTTCCGAGGAAGCTAAAGTATTTATCTCCCATGTGAGTTGTCTAACACTGTGTAGCAAATCACTCTAAACTTAGCAGTTTAAAGCAACAACTATCATTTACTGTCTCTCACTGTTTTAAGGGTCAGGAATTTGATGTTGGCATAGCCAGGTAGTTCTGGCTTGGGAGCTCCCTTTAAGGTTGCAGTAAAGACATTAGCTGAGGCTGCAGTCATCTGAAGGCTTGATAGGGGTTGGAGGATCTGCTGTTAAGATGTTGTGCTCCCCTGGCTGATAACTCAGTGCTAGCTGTTGCAAAAGTCCTCAATTTCTTACCACATGGCCCACTCAAGTAAGGTTACTTAAGTGTCCTCACAATATGGTAGCTGGCTTCCCCAGAAAAGATGATCTAAAAGATAGCAAGTTGGAAGCCATGATGCCTTTTGTGATCTAGCCTTAAACGTCTCATACCATTATTTCTGCTATGTTATGTTGGTTGCAAAGGTCTGCCCTAATCAGTGTGAAAGAAGACTGCACCAGGGCATGAATACCAGGAGACAGGGATAATTTGGGTCATCTTGGAGCCTGGAAAACATATCCATTGACTGTTGTCCTTTATTGGTTGAGGGTTGGCCCATGTGAGTTGAGCAAGCTCCTAGAGGGGCTGGCAAGAGCCTCAGGCAGCGTGTTTATAGGTGTTTGAGATGAGAAGCTGCCATCCTACTGGGAATTATCCACTGGTGCCTACAGGTAAACTCAGAAGTGGGCCTAGGTGAATAGGAATGAAGCCTCATCAGCATCTGCCACATGCCCCAAGCCTGCCATTAATAAGGGAGATTTTCAGGCCTATCCTTGATAATGAAAAGATAAATCTTCAACCACTCAGACTTATAGATGGAGTAAGATGATAGATTGTCAGTGAGCTATTTATACCTTTGGGGAGCCCTCTAGGTGACCTCCTCAGCAGACTGAGATCAGGGCTTTTGGAAGCCCATCATCCTTAAAGAAGGAGCTCCTAGAACACCAAAGCCTGCCCACTCATGTTGGTAAAGAGCATAAAATCACAGTCTAGCCCTGGACAGAGGTCCATTAAGAGTCTTGAAATATGGGAAGGGAGCTGAAATCAAAGCCAGGAGTCAAGATTTAGAGCCTCAGTATGGTGAAGGTTCTTGTCAAGGTAACCCGGAGTAGGAGGAAATGGTGACAGACCAAAGCCTGGCAACGCTGCCGAACACTGGATTTAAAACACTGACGGCAATGGGCTCCATCACTCATGCCACTGAATGCTGCTGCCCCATGAAAGAGCAAAAGTAGGAGGAGATGGGGAAGATAGGAACAGAGTAACAGAGGGAGAGGAGGGGAAACAGACCTGTAATTGAATTAGGTCCCTCCTGGCTGGCCCAGGATGATCCTGGTTGCACCTGTTGTTCTGGAATAGTTTTATCAACAGCATCTCCTTTTACTCTCAAAAGCATCCAGGTTTGGATGGTAAATTACATGTTGATCTTCCCCACTGCACACTCTACTGGCCCAAATGTAACTCCTCACAATCAATTGAAAATGTTTAATACCTGTCATTTCTGCTCAGCTGTGATTTCTGGGAGGCAAGGGACCACCTCTGACTTTTACACTACTTCATCTGAAGTCCTGGCATTTGTGAAGTGCTCAATATGTACTTTACTTACTTACTGAATGAATGAATCAATGAATGGATACACTAACTCTGTTTTAAAAGGCGCGATATGATTGGAATGAATTTGAGAGGAAGGAAGGGGGAGGTCGTTAAGTCTAAAATTCCAAAGGGAGCCATAGGAAGCGTATTTGAAAACCCCAGGTCAAGACTCTATTCAAATGTATCCCCTTCATTTAGTTCCAGCGGCTCTGGGGCAGATGGTGTGTGCTCACAAACAGCGGCTGCTGGTGAAAAGTACGGAGCTGTGAAATGCTCAGAAAAGCCCCACGTGAGGATCAAAAGGCTTTGCATCTCTGCTCTCTAAGGGTCTGTTCTGTCAGCAAGTGGTTCTGAAAGCCAGGAAATGGTGTTTTCGGTGGCACAGTGCTGTAATGCACATTTTCTGTATTATTTCCTTATTAGGGAGAGGGAGCCAAACATTTTGCCACCAAACAAGGACCGTTTATGGACTATTCAGCCGCATTTGCTAAGAGCTGCTGCAGCTGCCATGTGATTCTAAGCATAAACCTTAGCTGGGTTCAAGGAGCCAAGAGCACAGGCGCAGCATTTGTGAGACCAGAAAAAGTGAAAACTGAAAACTGAAGCCAGAATGTGGTGGCTAATTCAGAAGGGAAACTTCGACATCTCCAGTGGTGGGCTTTGATTTATTATCCCCCGTTTATTCAAAGACACTAAATACTCCTTTGTACTTGGTCTTAAATTCTCTGACAGAAGTTGCTGTTGTATTTTTTTCTTTCAGATTTTGGAAATACTGAGGACACTTTTTTCTTTTTGAGACAAGGTCAGCTCTGTTCCCTGGGCTAGATGTGGCGTTATCATAGCTCGCTGCAGCCTCACATGCCTGGGCTCAACTGATCCTCCGGCCTCAGCCTCCCAAAGTCCTGGGAATTCTAGTTAAGTCCATGTACCTAGCCGTTGGGGTACATTAGCCAATGTAACAATTATTAGGTTGTTATAGAGCTTCCACTTAACTTTTTCTTGTTAGGTCTTTTTCTTCTAAGATGAGAATCATTATAAGACCAATGCCCTGTACAGCATTGTTTATGAATATTTATTATTTACGTTCCCCCATTGCAGCTCTTTCTAAGCGTAATTCCAAGACATGTCCCTTAAAAAAATCCTCCCCCAAATGGAAAACTTCCCAGCAAGCTGTCTGATATTTATCTAGTACCTATGAGAATACGGGCAGTTGTCCTGCAATAACAGTAGGCTAAGGCAGTAGATAAGTAGCAGTGTTACAGTTGAAAGGTGAGGGGGGATAGAAGTGAAGTAAGCAGGCAGGAAAAAAAGGCCTACCAAGAAGGGGAACAGCACTGGTGAAGTCATAGACCAGGGGTTAGCAAACTGGGACCTGCACACCAAATCCAGACTGCTGTGTTTTGTAAATAAAGTTTTGTTTGGACAGTCATGCTCATTTACTTACGTGTTTTCTATGGCTCCTTCCATGCTATAATAGTAGAGTTGGGTAATTATGACAGAGATTATATGGCCCCCGAAGACTGACATGTTTACTTTTTAGAAGTAGTCTGCTAATGTCTAGCATAGGCCATGGTGGAAATGGGAGGGATTTTTCCTGACCAGAATGAGTCTCCAGACAATGTGAGTTTGAATGAAAGGAAGGGAGCCAATGATAGAGATCTTCAAAGCTATTTGGTAGGAAATAGAGAGCAGGTTCATGGGAAGTGGGGCTAGTTTATGCTCACCCTGCAGTAAACTCAATCTTAGATCCAGATACTGAGAATCAGAAAGCAAAAACTGCTTAAATTTATTAAATACATCTACCTCTCTCTCTACTCATCCATTTGTCCATCAAGCATACATTTATTCATTTCTACAGAATCGTTTTGTTATTCAAAGAGAACTTGGTCATGTACTGTCATATTAACCCAAAAGAAAAAAAAATTATAAAATACAGATGAGTCTAATTGGTGGGACCACACCTACCGTGCATCTTAAAAGGGTACAGGCGAAACTTACTGAATGCAGAATATAAAGGTCTTAACACATTAACTAAGAAAATGCCATGAAGGCTATGTTAACCAGTTTGATGAAAATATTTCAGATTGTATGTGAAACCAGCACATTGTACCCCATGAGTGCATTAATGTACACAGCTATGATTTAATTTAAAAAATGAAAAAAAAAATACAATGAATCCCCCAAAAGTAAAAAAAACACTTTAGTCCTACCAACCATAGATAAAACCATTGTTGAATTTCATTGTATGTCCTCATCTTTTTTCTTACAAAGAAAAGGAAGTTTTGATTGCTTGCTATGTGTTAGGCAGAATGTAAAGCCCTGAGGGTACAAAATGGTAGCAGCTTGGCCCCAACCTCAAGAATGGAGTACAATGCCTCAATCTATTGTAGTATGGGGTGAGAAATGCAATAATGACTGTCTGTAGAGGTACAAGAAAAGCGGGGCAGGAGTGATAACTTCTTCCTGGCCTATTATATGTAAGGTGAGCCTTAGAGAGGGTCTGGGAGTCAGTCAGGTGAGCAGAAACATTCTAGACAGAAGGGAAAGTAATTGATGCTTCCCACGAATACTGGAAAGGTTAAAATCTCCCTTTAAAAATCCAAGAGGTGCTTTAACTTCCGAATTCAAATGGGAGGAGTGTATGAGAGTTGGAGGGCAGGAATGCATCTCACTGTCCCTTTCCCAGGAGCACACGCAGAGCCACCCACAGAGTTAGTAAGTCGCATCATGAAATATGGCATGGCTATAAATGAAATTACAAAGGAATCACTTCCAAAGGCTTCACCTTGAAACCTTAACTTCTACATTGAGAGCACACCATTTATTACCACTGCTGCTGGGAAAGGGAGCTGTCAGTGTAATGCAGAGAAGACAGGCAGACTAAGGAGCAGAAAATGATAAGATTTATGATGGGAATAAAAATGTGAGCAAATTGCTTCTTGTTAAATGTGGGTGTTGGGCCCTTTGTCAAAGTAGTTCACTCCAGGAAGACACATGGTCTTGCTGGAAAATTCTCTTTGCTGGTGTGTACCTCTGTTTAGCTCTTTGTAGGATGGCATGTCAAATGGTCTGACAGGGGATTGATGAGTGGGAAGATACTTTATTACTCTTTAGGTTCCTTGATCCAACCATCCCTTTACTAATTTTCTCATGACTTCTCCACCCAGGTGACTTTTAAAATGGTGGTGATAGTCATGGCTATTTCACAGCTGTTCCACAGCTATCTTCTACCGACATGCTTTCTAGTTAATATTCAACAGAGCTCTGTTGAAGACTTCTCTGTGTCCTGGGCGGGAGACATGGTGATGCACAAGAGAGATCTGATCTTTTCTTTCAAGAGATCTACCTGAGTTTGACCTCTGGATCTTATGTCTGGAAGGATGTGCAACCAGCTAAGTTATCTTGGCACCAACAACTTGAGGTCCCATATGAACCCCTCTCCTCTTCTTATTTTTGGGAGAGTCAAAGTTCAAAGTTTGGAGATCTTAGTGTTCTCTTCTGGCTTGTCAACTATCTCTGTCACCTACAAGCTCTCTAATGTAGGGCAAATGACACACACTAACTAGACCAGCACCATCTAATAAAATTGTCCATATTGATGGAAATGTTCTATATCTTCACTGTGCAATGCAGTAGGTGGTGGCCACAGGTGGCTATTGACCACTTGCAATGTGGCCAGGGGGAATTGGGACAAGCTGCACGTGGGAAACATACAATGAATTTCAAAGCCTTAGTACCTCTCAAATAATGCAAAATATGTCAGTAACAATTTTTACGTTGGTTTCATGTTAAAAGTATAATCATTTGGACATACTGAGTTAAATTTAAAATGCTATTAGAATTAACTTCAGCTTTTTCTTTTTAAACTTAATTTAATTATTTTTGTTGTTGTTGTTGCAGTTTGGCCTGAGGCTGGGTTTGAGCCCAGCACCCTCGGTACATGGGGCCAGCACCCTACTCACTGAGCCACAGGCACCACCCTACTTCAGCTGTTTAATTTTACTTTTTAAATGTGCTTCTAGAAAATTTTAAATTACATAGATGCTTTGCATTATATTTCTGTTGGACAGCATTGTTCTAAACCTTAATTTTCTTACGTAGAAAATTTAAGTGATAGGAGATTGGCAAGGTGCTTTCATCTCAAAAATGTTATGATTTACCCCTACCCCTTGCCTGACCTTTTGTGAGTTGATTACCCAGAAGTGTGAGCTATGGTCAAGGTGCTGTTGGGACCCCACCCAGCTCCCCTCAGCATGTATCAGTCTAGGACATGCTGAAGGCATCCTACTTCAAGTATTTGCAGCTCTTTTCCTTAGGGTTCTCCATCAGCCTGTAGGAGGGGAGGCCAGCAATGCTTCTGGAAGCAGCTCTCAGCCAATGACAGATAGCAGTGGGAGGATAAACACCCCAGTTTCCATGCCCCTCAGGTGGCAGACTCTAAGGCTTATTGTACACAGTTTCTCAGAGGCCCCTACCGGCATTGAACCTGAGCCACCCACAGTGATACCCTGTCCAGTAATACTCCCTTGACTGACTTCCTTCTCTTCCCTGTCTCACTTTCCTGTTCCCCTACAAGTACGTCTTGGGATCTCCTCATAAATAAACAACAGCACTCCTGCTCTTTTTTCAGGGTCTGCATTTGGGGGAACTGAACCCCAAATAGTCAATTACTAGCCCTGTAAGGTGATGATGTTTAAAGGCATGGTCCCAGGGGCCTTGGAATGGCTTCTCCTGTTTCGTGAGCTCATCAGGATCTCTGCAACATTAACCAAGAAGTAGATGCTTCATGTCATTTCCAAGCTCGTCCCGTCCCACAGAACTGCAGACATAATTACTTGGCACTCTCTCCTAGCCCTCCCAAACACACTACTTCACATGAATTGGTACTTTCAGCTACATTTTGCTTGCATTAATGACTTCTATTTCAATACTATTTTCCAACCTCAATTTTCATCAGACTGAGCTCCTGGTTTCATTTGCTCTTAATTGCAATAAGATGCCACAAGACATCTTAAACATGATGGGTCCTGGGCGGGTGCAAATTGTTTGCTGCTGTTGAAGACACCCAGGGAGAGAATCTTCTGGGATCTGTCAGAAAATGGTATCAGATGTCAGAAATCCAGCGCCAAAAAAATAAAAAATAAGCTCCAGTTACCGAACCGATCAGAGCCTAATATTTCAGAAGTAAGAGAGCCTTTGGGATGAACAAGATGTGCAGTCTCCGGAAGTGGCCCAGTTATTCAGCAAATATATGGTTTAGGAGTATTCTGGAAGCTAGAAGATGAATTGTGGCCATGTAAGGCATCATTTCCTCATGTCGCATCAGGGATTAGAATCCTAGAAGAGGAGGAAGGGATCTTGAGAATTCTCTTATCCACTCTTCACTCCCTAATTTTACGAGGAAAACTGAAGCTCAGGGATGTGGAATGATGAGTCTGTAGACACCCAGACAATGAACTGAAACTAAAACCAAGTTTAGTCCTTTTCTCACAACCATACAGCATTGTCCCTAGTCTTTAAAGCCAATGTTTCCAGAACAGCTATTGATTCCGCTTCCACTGCCAGGAAGGACTGGAGACTAAGGACAACCCAGGGAAAGGCCAAAGCCGTCTCAAAGCTGTCTCTTAGCAGGTAGGATGCTGGAAACCACGTTTGGTAGTTCCTCTGGGGTGGGGGGAGTTGCCCAGGGTCTAGCTAGAGGGCTGGTATGTGAAATACTCTGCTTTAAAAATTAATCCAACATGCTGAAAGAGCATGCAAACCCGAAGAGTATTTCTGGCATCCCCTTATGATGTTAGGCTCTGTGCTAGGACCCCAGACTTGGGTTCTCCTCTAAAGCTGTTCCCAACTGAAATCGTGAGGACAGGGCAGACCATAAACTAATTCAAAATATATAAAAGTGATTACCAAATTTCTTTCACTGAATATTTGGTTGGAGTCTGACGTGTGTCAAACACCCCCTCCTATCCCTGGAATTCTCCAATGATTCCATGAATATGAATCGCATCTTGTCACAACACTCATATAAGATCTTTAGCTTAGAGGCCATATTTTTATTCATTCATTTACTCATTTGCACATTTATTTAAGAAATTTGAGTGCCTACTATGAATCACTAGGGATGGGAAGGGGTGCAACAGGGTGGGACAAAAGTTATCTCAAACCATCCAGTGGCTTCTTCCTGTCTTATTCAGAATGCAGGTCCAAGTCCACGCAGTCCTCTGTAAGATTTGTCATGATTGCAAAATTCACACTTTCCCTCTGGTATCTCAATAGGGATATAGTTTCCAGTTGAAGGTAGGGAAGGCTGCTACATGGCATGGCTAGCTTCATTCAGTTAATTTAATTTATCTATTTAATTATTTATTTATGTATGCATTAATTTGTTCAACATACATTTATTGGTTATTACATCCACATCAGAGCCTGTGCTGAACACTGGGTTCTTGGTAGAAAATGCTGTGTACTGGTTCTTATAGAGAGGAATTCTATAGAGAGGAACTCAAGGTTGGCAAATGCCTAAGTAATAACACATTGTGATACACTTTGAAGAAAAAATAATACATGGGGAAAAGTATAATGGCAGAAGCCTAATTTATATTGAGGGTCAGGGAAGGCAGAAGTAGCCTTTAAATTAAAGCAATTACGAGGGAGATTAGACAGCTGGGGGAGAGAAGGGGGTTTTCAGGCAGATGGAATAGATTTGGGGGGAGGTTGTGAAGCTGCTGCACTGATAGTGCTCAAGCTTACCCTTGAACTTTGGCCATACCTTGCCTCAAGCATCCCTGTGGTCCACTATGTCCTCAGAATATCAGTGGAGGCAAGTGTGTGGAAGGGAAAAGGTTAAAATATAAGGAGGGTCTCTCAAGGTACAATCTCCTCAACACGCAAGAGTTCAGGGAGGTTAGAGAATGAGCACATGAGGCTGTCTCCCCCAGACACACGCATGTATAAGCATACCCACACTTAGCCTCAAACTCGGACACACTTGGATGGCAAGAAGTAAGACCCACTCTTGATTCTCTTTGCTTTCTTCCTAGGTTTCTCTTTATTTTATCAAAGTTTGACCTCTGTTCTATACATATTGAACTTTAGAAGGGTCTCAATACTTGTTAGTTGAACTTCAAGTACTGTGTTACCCTTGTCTATAATATGGGTATACTATAATTGCCCTATTTTCTCACAAGTGTTATGCAAAAGTTTTAGAAAATATGAAGTATTGTCAAAGTACATTAATTTTTTTTTTGAGATAGAGTCTCACTATGTCACTCTCGGTAGAGTGCTGTGGTGTCACAGCTCACAGCAACCTTAAACTTTTGGGCTTAAGTGATTCTCTTACCTCAGCCTCCCAAGTAGCTGGGACCACAGGTGCCTGCCACAATGCCTGGCTATTTTTTGGTTGTAGTTGTCATTGTTGTTTGGCAGGCCCAGGCTGGATTTGAATCCTCCAACTCTGATGTATATGGCTGGCGCCCTAGCCACTGTGCTATAGGTACTGAGCCAGGAAAAAATTTTTTAATCGATTTTATTTTTGAGAGTACTTTTAGGGTCACAGCAAAATTGAGTGGAAAGTACAGAGATTTCCCAATAAACACTACCTCCACATATACATAGCTTCCCTCGTTATCAACATCCCCTGCCAGAGTGGCACTTTAATTGCAATTGATCCACCTACGTTAACACATCCTTATTACCCAAAGACCATAGTTTCCATTACAGTTCACTCTGCACGTCCATTCTATGGGATTTGAGCATTATAAAAATATAGTAGTAATATTTGTGCTGGTTATTCTTCAACATCTCCCCTCAAGATGCATTCTTAACCCTTCTTTGCCCTGCTCTGTGCCATAAGAGTCAGATTGCATCACCCAGGCCCCCCTGCCAGTTGACTTCTGATTGGATTAAGCCAATGGTAGGGCCTTGCAGGTGCTCAGAAGGCAAGAGAGGTTTAGGGGACATTTCTTCCTATTTCCTCCCTGTTTCAGCACTATATCTCTGTCAAGAGCTACATCCCTCCCACTTATGACAATAGATTTTCACAGCTGGCCCCTTATCCATGACCCAAGGTCTCAATGGGATCCAGTGACACTGTTTCTTTCCCATCCCCTTCAACACCGGAGAGGTACTGGTTCTTGGTGCTTTAATATCCTTTGGTTGTTCTCTTAACCTACCCATAGAGCAATCCCTTCATTTGCATCTCTTCATTTGAACCATCTGGGCTGAGCTACTTCTTGTTGGAACCCTGATTCATATAAACATAACAACAGCAGCAGTAATAACTTGACAACAGCTTTGTTGAGTGCTTACAATGTGCCAGGTGCTATGCTAATCCATTCAAAAGCATTGGCTGTTAGAAATGATAATTTTCAAAGAAATTACAATCGTGACTGTCATACAGATGTAAGGTGAACACGCTTTGATAAAAACTGTTTGGCCAAACTTTAGACATGCTCCTCTGAACTGTCTTTTTGACCAGGCCTCATTTGTTGACATTATTTTCAACCTGGCTAGCCCAGAATCCCCCTACCCTTGATATTGGACTGCCCTTGATATCTGACCAAATTAATCATCTCCTACCCTTGATATCTGATCACCCTGGCCTGTTTTCAGCAAGAATCCTGTTAAGTAGGTTTTGGAAGAATCTCTCTATCCTTGATGTCTCCTCTTAGTAGTTTTTCATCTACTGATCTCTGTCACTCTATTTATTGGCTATAAATCCCCATCTATGTTTGCTGTATTGGAAGTCGAACCTGACTTCTATTCTCTAAAGTCTTCCTTACCATTTAAAGATGTGTCAGAATACTTTGTCTTTAACAGTTGTAATGGTCATGATTCCAGTAGGGTTAGAGTCATCACTGAATCCCTGGGTCTTTTACCAGGAACCCAAGTCAAGACTGAAGATTCATTGGTAGGCCCATCACCTGAGCCAGTGCTCTCGGTGGCAGTTCACTGAGGCATGGTAAGTACTGATTTTCATTCTTAAGGTTCTGAATATACTCTCTGAGGGTAGTATAGAATCACAGGATTTATTATTTGAAAGATGAACTTCAGCTGGAAGTTCTTCCTAGATCCATTTTTTTTAATATACTTTTTTTCTTTTTCAGGTTAATGTGAGGATACAAACAACTAAGTTACAATATTTGTATTTATTAGGTAGAGTCCCTCTTATAGTTGAATCCTGCACCCAAAAGATGTGCCATGTACCTTTACATTGTGCTCATTAAATGGGAGCACACCAATATCCCCTCCCTCAAGGCCCCCCAACTTCAATTGAATTGAATTTTTCTCTTCTGTGGGTGTGCATTAGATCTCTGCTGGCTTCATATTAGTATTGAGTACATTGGATACTTGCTTTTCCATTCTTGTGATACTTTACTAAGAAGAATGAATGTGCTTCAACTCTATCTGGGTTAATATAAAAGATGTTAAGTCACCATCTTTTTAATGGCTGAGTAGTATTCCATGGTGTACAGATACCATAGCTTGTTAATCCTTTCCTGGGTTGATGGGCACTTAGGTTATTTCCATATCTTAGCGATTATAAATTGCCTAGCTCCTTGTTTTAGTAAGGATTTACTTCCTGATTCCCAGGATACTAAAGTTTTTCCTGGATCCTTGTTTCAAGTGGAGATTCACTTCCTGACTATTGAGGCTGAAAGTCCTTATTCCTAGCTCCCTGTTTCAAGGGGGAATTTATTCTCTGATCCTGTACTGAATTTTTTTTTGTGTGTGGCTCTTTGTGAGATCTTTTTGTTCTTTCTATTCGATCCTGGTTCTCCCATAGGAACTTGAGTCAACTGAAAACCTTCTTCCCTAATCTCTGCTGACTGTATGTTGCACCACCATAGTGCTCGTTCTGCCCACTTTCTTTCTTTTTGGCCTGATTGTTACTAAGGATAATTTGGAACTTCAATAGCTTCCCTGAACGAGCTTCTCTAGTATCTTCCCCTCCCTAAGCCCTCTGCTTCTCTTTCTGCCTTCTACCACCTTAGACCTTCCCTTGAGTCCTTTCATATATCTCCCTTCAAGCCCTTATCTCTTCATCCCATCTTCATTTCCTTGCCACTCCAGCCCCTCAACTCTTTATTGTTTCTTGAAGTTAGGCCTCCTGCCCCCTCATAAAGTCTCAAAGGACTCAGAGACTCCCAATGGGAACTAAAAACAAAAGAGGGTTAATTGGAAATAGACTGGATATTTTATCCACTCAGACAAAGTTTGGAAACACCCAGCCAGCCACTTGGAATTTCCAAAAGGTTCCTCACTGAAAATTTAGTCTGCAGCCTCCATAATATTACATATCAGGGCAAAAGAAAATCTTAAAATTCTTCTCTGTAAATATTGGCAAAAAGCATTAGCCTCATATTGAGCAGGTAACCTTAACTTGTTCCATCTGCCAGAAACATAATTCAGATAAAAATATAAAGTGGAGCAAAGACATGAGTCAACTATTTATATCAGTTAGTGAGTTTTATATTACTATGTTTACCTGACTCATGGTCAAAATTTTAGAACAGTAACTATAAGGCTTCTATTTGTGTCTGTTGGTATGTTCACAGATATATGAAATATGTTACATATATATGTGATAGTTTTCAACCTCCAGATGGCATTACCAAATTAATTCATAAAATCCTGTGAAGAAGTGCAATTCAAATTAGCTTAAATATAAATAAGCACTTATATAAATTAAATTTCCTAAAACTCCAAGACACATAGAACTAACCCAAATGTTTTTCAGATTCACGTAGTTTAGGTAAATCTTTGGCAATGTTGCTTCCTGGCAGGCCCCAGGAACCTCAGGGTATTTTAAGGGCCTTGAGAAGAAAGGAATTCACCTAAATCTGTAGGTATCACAGGTGAAGTCTGGGACAAGTACTTAACTTGGTTTCCCAGTCTCAAGAGATTTTTAAAAATCTAATCTGAGATTCCTTATCAGAAGTTCTAGCAAAACAAACATTAATAGTTCTATGCAGTCAAGTATCATTCTTGTTGCATTTATATAAATAATAAGGCCAAATCTAAGAAAAGCAGACCTCTTTTGTAAATAACCTTATTTTGGTTATTTTTTTAACATTTCAGAACATTGCAGGGGGACATATTACAAATGTTTTGTACAGTTTGAGTCAAGGTTACAATTGTGTCCATCCCCCAGATGGTGTGCACTGTGCCGATTAGGTGTGAATTTACCCATCCCTTCCCCCCTTCCACCTTCTTGATTTCCATTGCATTTTACTACCGTATGTACACATGTGTATTTATCATTTAGTTCCAATTTAAAAGTGAGCACATGCGGTGTTTGATTTTCCATTCTTGTGCTACTTCACTTAGGAGGATGGTCTCCAGTTCCATCCATTTATTATGGCTAATACTCCATGGTCCGCATAAACTACATTTTATTAATCCACTCATGTACTGATGGGCACTTGGGTGGTTTCCACATCTTTGCGATTGTGAATTGTACTTCAATAAACATTTGAATACAAGTGGCTTTGTTTAACAGAATGATTTTTATTTTTCCTTTGGTTAAATATTCAGTAATAGGATTGCTGGATCAAATGGTAGGATTACTTATAGTTCTTTGAGATATCTCCATACATCTTTCCAAAAAGGTTGTACTAGTTTGAAGTCCCACCAACAAAAGAAGTGTTCCTGTCTCTCTGCATCCACACCAGCTTCTGTTGTTTGGGGACTTTTGAATAAAAGCCATTCTCATTGGAATTAGGCAATATCTCATTATGGTTTTGGTTGGCATTTCCCTGATTAGAGACGTTGAACATTTTTCATATGTTTACTGGTCATCAGCCTATCTTCTTTTGAAAAGCTTCTGTTCATGTATTTTGGCCACTTTTTAACAGGGTTGTCTGATGTCTTCTTGCTTATTTGCATGAGTTCTTTGTAGATTCTTGTTATTAGCCCTTTATCAGATGTATAGCATGCAGATATTTTCTCCCATTCTGTAGGTTGTCTATTTACTCTATTGATTATTTCCTGGGCTGTGTAGAAGCTTTTTAATTTGATCAAGTCCCATTAATTAATTTCTCTTATTGCTGTGATTGCCTTTAAGGTCTTTTTGTAAATTCCTGGCCTCAGCTGGAACCTGTTCTTCTAGAATTCTTATAATTTCATGACTTAGGTTTATATCTATTACCCATCATGAATTAATTTTTGTGACTAGTGGCCAGGCACAGTGTCTCACTCCTATAATCCTAGCACATTGGAAGGCTGAGGTGAGAGGATTGGGTGAGGTCAGGAGATCAAGACCACCCTGAACAAGTGCAAGACCTTGTCTCTTCTAAAAATAGGAAAATTAGCTGGACATCATGGCAGGCACCTGTCGTCTTGGCTACTTGGGAGACTGAGGTAGGAGGATCACTTGAACCTGGAAGTATGGGTTTGCTGTGAGCTAGCCTGATGCCACTGCACTCTAGGTTGGAGTGACAGAATGAGGCTTTGTCTCAGAAAAAAAAAATTTTTTTTGTAAGTAGTGAGAGGTGTGGATCCTGTTTCAGTCTTCTACATGTGGCTATCCAATTTTCCCAGCATCATTTATTGAATAGGGATTCTTTTCCCCATTGTATATTTTTGTCTGCTTTGCTAAAGGTCAGGTGACAATGTGAGGATGGTTTTATATCTGAGTTCTCTGTTCTGATTCATTGGTCTATATCTCTGTTCTTGTGCCAGTACCATGCTGTTTTGGTTGCCATAGTCTTGTAGTATAGCTTGAAGCCTGGTCAAGTGATGTCTCCCAATTTGTTCTTTTCATTTAAGGTTGCTTTGGCTATTAGGGTTTTTTTTTTATTCCATTTGAAGTATAAAATTATTTTGGTTACCTTTGAGCAAAAAGAGGGGTGACTGTGGAAAGAAATTTCAGTGGAAAATTATAGCACACCCTTGTAGGTTATCACATTCTAATCCTGTACATTGTCTTTGAGGCCTTGTCGTCCTCCGGCAAATTGGGCTGGCTCCTGCCATCTTGCACATTTTGTTAGTCTTTGCCAAATTCTCAATTCTTCTAGTTTCCTCCAACATCTGGTAAAACTCTCCAAATTAACATTTCCAATTTTTCTCCCACCCTTTTGACTTGACACTGCTGAGAGCTAAAACCCAACTGCCAGGATCCTTATTGGGACTCTAGGTTGTCTGTAGCCGATTTTCCCCCTGAGATACTAAGGAAGCCCAGAAAACTGAAGGTGGACAGTGGTCACCCTCCATGCCTGGAGCTGCTGCTGTGTGAGCCACTCAGATGCTTCAAGCCCAACATCTAGACATTTTTTTGAGTGGATGCCCAAGTACCAAATCTAACAGGATCCAGCTGGTCCTTAATGAACAAAAGGCAATGAAATGAGAAATGGATTTATATTGTTGAAGGCAAAGAAAAGTGTCTCTTCTTTTAGCAAGAATCTTACTAAGTGACTTTAGTGAGAATTCCCCCACCCTTGTATCTGATCACCCGGGCCTGCCTTTGGCCAGAATCCGGTTAAATAGGTTTAGTAAGAATCCCCCTACCCTTGACTTCACCTCTTAGTAATTTTTCATTCACTGATCTTCCCTTACTCTGCTTATTGGATATAATTCTCCTGCTGTCTTTGTCGTATTCAGAGTTAAACCTGCCCTCTTTCCCCTATTGTGATAGTCTTCATAATAGTTCTGAATAAAGTCTTCTTACCATTTTATTCTTACATTTAAATGTCAGATTATGTTTTTCTTAACAATGTTAAAAATTTAACTCATTGATAAGAGTACTGGTAAGATGTGACAACCAGTTGAAGGGAAAATCCAAAGGACAGACACATTTATAGCTCAGGAACAGTGAAATTAATAAGCAAATGAGAGCAAAGCTGGTCTCTTACACAGTTGGGGAGGAAAGTCATTTGACTGTCTACTAGACAGAATTTTCATGTCTACGGACACAAATTATTTTGCAAATGCCCAGAGCTGTAAAGTAGCTGTATGGCAATGAAGGGCTAGAATCATATAACCTAGGATGGTATGCTCTAGATTATGGGTCATAGGCCAAACCCAGTCCAACGCCTATTTTTGTAAATAAAGTTTTATTGGAACACATTCATTTGTGTATTTTCTATGGCTGCTTTCATTGAGTTGAGTAGCTGAAGCATTGACCATGTACCTCACAAAGCCTAAAATACTTAAGAGTTGGCCCTTTATAGAATTTTCCTATATCCCTACTCTGAATACTGCATAATTTTCCATTGAAGTATGAATTTTTTTCCTACCACTGATAAGAAATGTACCACTATTAGCTCTACTTTACAAATAAGAACTCTAAGACCAGTAAGTGGCAGAACCAGAACTCTAACCCAGACAGTCTGGTTCTATCATTAATGCCTTGATCAGTGAGCAATTGAGCTACCCCTAGTAATAAAAAATTCCTGAGGCTAACATACACCAGGCATTGCAACTCTTAAGAAATTGTTTCATCTTTAGGAAAGGAAGTGTTGTCTTTAAAAAGATACATGCATATATATGTGTGTGTGGAAGTAGGGGGTTTAGGAAAGGAGTAACTGCTCTCATACCTATCTAGCCTAATCTTACTTTCAGTCCTTGATCTAAAAGTACTTTTAAAAAGCAAAAGAATTAAACTTCAGCACGTTTGTACATTTGTACAAGGCAGGGCACTTGTTGTACATCGTTGAGCAAGGGATAGAGCCAGAAACTGAAAATCATTTCAATTGGTAGCATTTTTCTTTTGGAGCTTTGCTCTTTGTGAATCTATCCAGTCCACAGCCCTCTCTGTAGTGCAGGTTAACTTTGGTTGTGGCTTTTATAGTCAACTCTTTCCTCCTCCCCATTTATTACATTTTTCTTCTATTTTAAAGACATTGACAACAAAGTGCTGGCCTCCAAAAAGCATTATGTGGGTTAATTAGCATTAAAAAGCCCTTTCTTGTAGGCAGTATTTAAAATGTCTGAATACCACCCCCTTCCTTCATCCCTCCCTCATTTTTTGAATGGGAAAAGTGAGATGAAACACTCCAGTGATAAGGGATTGTCTGTCTGAGATGAAGCCCAGCCTAGCCCATTCCCCAGTCAGATTTGGAAATCATGTCTTTAGTATAAGTTTGCATGGGAAATCTTCATCAAATCTTTTTTTTTTTTGGGGGGGGGTGACACACTCATAAATAATAGTTCTCAGCATATCACTAATAGTCACAAGATGCAGTGGGTGAATTTCAATGACTGAACTGCTGTGGAGAAAATGAATGGATTGTTAATAGGATCGCTCTTGAATAATAGCTAAATTATTAAACTGTAATGTGGCAGGTGTCACTTCCTTAGTGTGACAAATTACCTTTGAAGGGGCCAGTGTGAACGTCTCAGGAATATTATATTGCATAGCACTTTGGAGGGATTTTAAATTTTTCTGTAGCCCTCTCTACTTTAACAGAGCTCATGTTTATTTTCATTTTTTAGACTTTTATTAGAAGAGAGTGTAGCAGATAGTACCAGTTTTCTGCCATATCCCCTTCATACCCACCTCTATGCCAAAAGCTCTTTATTGCAAAAATCTGGAATGCTTTTCCAGGGGATTTTTTCCAGTTCTAGAAGCATCTAGAGCTGTCCTCAGGGCAAGCCCAAAGTGCTAAAGAACGAATCCCTCTGAAAGCTGCCCTCATCTAATGATGGACGTGAGTTGGTGGATCAGGGTCCAGCTTCCTCACTCCTTGGTTGGAGCGACTGTGAGGTAGAGTAACTCTGGGGTACTGGCAACAGTTGGCTCTGAGTGTTCCCCAGCAGGACTGGGCTCCAGTGCCCCATTGTTTGATAATATTCCTTGTATTCGGTGTCCTCTCTTTCTATTTGTCTCCGCCTACTGAGGTTCCCAAAGGAATGACTCGCACTCAGATCCTTTCATTAGGTTCCGCATCTAGGGTAACCCACATGAAGACAAAGTGAGTTAAAGAGTTTTCTCCTCCAATGATCATGCAGCAGAAGAAATACTATAATTCCCTTTCATAGAACAACCTTGCTGTCTCAGTCAGTTCAGGCTGCTATAATAGAATACTATAGACTGGGTGTCTGGAACAGCAGATATTTTTCTCTCACAGTCTTGGAGGCTTTGGAGTCCAAGATTAAAATGCTGGCAGGTTCAGTGTCTGGTGAGGGCCTTTCTCCTTCATAGATAGTGGTCTTCTTACTGAGTCCTCACATGGTAGCAGGGGTGAGGGAGCTCTCTGGGGTCATTTTTATAAGGGCACTAATTCCATTCATCAGGGCTCCATCCACATAACATAATTAACTCTTAAAGCCACCCCTTAATACCATTACTTTGAAGGTTAGGATTTCAATATATGAATTTGGGGAGGACACAAACATTCAGTCTATAACATTTCCCAGGTCCCTTGCTTCTATAGGAGGGCAGCATGGTGCAGTGGGAAAGCCATGAACTGGGGGTTTGATTCAACCTGGGGTTCAAATCCTGCCTTTGTCACTGACTTATGGTTTGACCTCTGTGACCTCACTCAAGCTGTCTTGCCTCAGTGAACTTCAAGGTCCCTACTTATAAAAGAGGGATAATGATACCTCTCTCCAGAATTGTTAAAATAATTAACTACATGATATCTGCCAACGGCTCAGTCCAGTGCTTTGCATATGGTAGTGACCCAATAGATATCAGTTCCTTGACCTCCAATAAGTTGCTTCTCAGTCACTGCTGGTAGAATGTAATATTGTTGTCCTTGTTGCATTTCTCATGGGAGAATAAAACAAATCAATATCCAGAGTGAGAATATATCATGATTTCAGGTTTCACAAGATTGTAAAACAGTAGAAAATATAACTATAAACAAAATCTTGTCAGGCAGCACCTGTGGCTCAAAGGAGTAGGGTGCTAACCCCATATGCCGGAGGTAGTGGGTTCAAACCCAGAAATTGTAAAAAAAAAAAAAAAAAAGAAAAGAAAACCTTGTCTAGCTAAAAAAATTGTTCCAGCCCATACTTTAATTATTTAAAAAAATTCTAACATTACAGAACTAAACTAAATATTGTATTAATATTCCACTCTCATAGTTCTATGACAAATAAACAATTTATGAGCAAAAATCTACAAAATAAAACAAGGAGAGGCTTATAAAACTAAATATGGAGCTCAGCACTAATAGCTGAATGGAGAAAAGAATTAAAATAATTTATAAATCATCAGTGGATGATAAATCATAAAGAAAATGAAAATTTACAGACCTTTGAAAACCTGGAATTGCTGACTGTTCAGAAACTACACAGATGGATTTGGGGGCTAGTGAATGGCCGAAAAGGATTATGGGCGAATCTCTATTGTTCTATCAGCTCTCCACGCCACTCATCTCTGGGGAAAGCCTGACAGATATTGAATAAGGATAATCCTGGTAGCAGATTCAATGATTGTAACCTGCGTATCAGTAGACCTTTCCACCAGGTTTGTAATTTTGATACGAGCGCCAGATATCTGGTGGCCCTTATTGATTTTGACACCCTGAGGCCTCTTTATTCGGCCAATTAAAAGGCGTGGGATGGTGAATTTTTGAGTAGTCTTAGCAGATGTATCCAAACTGCCCAATAGCCTTTCATCTCTAGAGAATAGATGCAATGCCACTGAATCAGGTATTGTCACGAATCATAGAAAAACAAGACTTGCATTGCCAAATGAGGCAGCTTAGTCAATTGAAGCTGTGGAATGACATGCTGCTGTCTTTGAATGGTATAGGTTTCTCTAGAGGTGGGTTTCTTCAGGTCAAGTCACAGCACAATTCACACTGTTTTGCTTGGGCTGCACCTGTCCTGACCACTTTCACAGATGAATGGAGAGCTAGATGGCTTTTGGGATTGGGGGGGCTCCAGTATGACCATATAAGTGTGTTTGACACACTAAATGATGGATTGTTGAATGTCAGCAGTTGTGACAGACTGCTCAGTTCAGCTGGGAAGCATAATCCCTGCCACTTTGACCCAAATCTCTGTGCTCTCTCATCATATTCCCTTGATTTTGGAATCATGTTTTCCAATGAGAAAGTCCTCTAAATCAGCAGGAAGCCGTAGTCTCAGAGTGACTAGGATCTGTTGGCAGCTGATGTCCTCTTTCAGTCTCTTAATGATCATAGTAAAGGCTTTAAAGATGGAATTAGTGGTTCTAGCCAAAGTGGTAAATCTTCCAGCACGATTCTGTTCTCAGATGTTGATATGTGCACCACTGCACACATCTTAACTGATTCTTCTTTCTGATGATATCTTCAAGTTCCTTTCTATACCTAAATTTATGGATGGTGAAAGTGACATTTAATCCATCTTCAGTCATACCCTCCATCTGACTATAGGGCCCATTCTTCCTTTCTATTTGATATCTATTTTTCCTTCTTCTGCCCTTCCTTCCTACCCCTCTTTTCTTCTCAGTTTCTTTGCGCCTGTAGTTTTTGGCTTTCATAACTACCAGTGACCATAAACTTGACCATATAAAGTCCTGCTCCTCAGAATACCACCGGACATTGAGACAGGTGTGATTAAAGGAGACACACAAGCATTAATCATAAAAGGAAGGCAATCGATACCTCTGATTTTATTTATATATTTATTTATTTATTTAAGACGGTCTAACTATGTCGCCCTTGGTAGAGTGTCATGGTGTCACAGCTTACAGCAACCTCAAACTCCTGGGCTTAAGAGATTCTCTTTCCTCATCCTCCCAACTAGCTGGGACTACAGGCTCCTGCAACAGTGCCTGGCTATTTTGTTGTTGTTGTTGTTGTCATTGTTGTTTAGCAGGCCCTGGCAGGGTTCAAACCCACCAGCCCTGGTATATGTGGCTGGCGCCCTACGCTATGGGCACCAAGCCCTTTGATTATATTTAAATGAAGAATGTCTGTTCAATAAAAGACACCATTAAGAAAGAGAAAAAGCAAGCCATACAGAGAAGACATTTTCAAATCCTATACCCAATGAAGGGCATTTATTTAGAATAGGTGAAGAACTTCTATGAAGAAATAGAAACCTTGTAGAAAAGTAAGCAAAAGTCTTGACCATAAATGGTACAAAAGAAATATCTAAGCGATCAATAAATAAAACATGCCCAACCTTATTACTAATCAGAAAAACGCAAATCAAGAATTTATACTACAGATCAAATAGATTGGCAAAAATGAAAACATCTGACATTATCACATTATCAGGTTTAACATAGGATGAAGAGCACCTAAAACTCTCATACACTGCTGGTAGGAGTGTCAGTTGGTGCCACCAATTTGGGAAATAATTTTTCACATTATCTATTGAAGTTGAAGATATTTATAACCTATGTACCTGCAATACATATTATAAAATTCAATTTGTATAGCATTTGAAAACAAACAAAACCAATCTATAGTTTAGGGACACATACTTATGTGGCCAAAAAGAAAACAGTATAAGGAATTATTACCATAAAGTCAAGGAAATGGTTACCTCTAGGGAGAAAGGAGGTTTGTGATGGACAAGGAGTGCACAGGGATCTAGTGCAGACGTAGCAATGTTCCATTTCTTGACCTGGATGGTAGTTACAAGAATATTTACAATCATTCACAATGCTGTACATATGTGCTTTATTAATTTTCTATATATGTGGTATATTTCAGTTTAAAAAACATAGATATCATCTAACTCCAGGAAGATTAGTCCACATCACAAAATCCCAAAACCAGAGGTATTGGCAAGGATGTGGAGAAAAGGGAACACTTCTACACTGCTGATGGGGATGCAAACTAATATGTTCCTTTTGGAAAAATGTTTGGAGAACATTTAGGGATCTAAAAATAGACCTGCCATTCAATCCTACAATTCCTCTACTAGGTATATATCCAGAAGACCAAAAATCACATTATAACAAAGATATTTGTACCAGAATGTTTATTGCAGCCCAATTCATA
>CAUYON010200584.1:0-11732 GCA_963573935.1 Arctocebus calabarensis | reverse complement strand
CAAAGGTTTATCTATTTTATTTATTTTTTCAAAAAACCAACTCCTTGTTTCATTAATTTTCTGAATGATTCTTTTGTTTTCAATTTCATTGATCTCTGATTTAATTTTGGATATTCCTTTTCTTCTGCTGGGTTTAGGCTTAGATTGTTCTTCTTTTTCCAATTCAGGTAACAATATTTTAAATGAATAAGAAAAATAATATATTGTGTGAGTAGGCTTATGAATAAATGAAATGAATTACAGCAATTTTGTAAGACATAGGAGGGAGGAATAAGGAACACTTTTTGATAATAGCAGACCCCAATCTTTTTGGCACCAGGGATCCATTCCATGGAAGATAGTATTTCCATGTGACAGGAGGCAGAGCTCAGACAGTGATGGGAGTGAGTGAGAGAGGCTGTAAATACATGTGAAGCTTCACTTGATGGCCTGCCACTCACCTCCTGGTGTGCACCTGGTTCCTAATAGGCCACAGCCCAGAAATTTTTTGGCACCAGGGACCAGTTTCATAGAAGACATTTTTTTTCATATTGGGGAAGAAGTGAAATGGGACAGGAGGCAGTTCAGACAGTGATTTTGTGCAGTCCAGTTCCTAACAGAAAACAGACCAGTACTGGTCCACAGCCTGGGGGTTAGGGACCGCAGTCTTATAAGGTCTTTGCACTACCTGTGAAGCAGTATACTGTTACTTGACAGTAGACTTGGATTAGTCATTAATGCATATCTCAAAGTCTAGGGCAAACACTTAAATAATGTTTTAAAGAAATACAATTGATGTGCTAAGAGAGAAGAGGAAATAGGATTGTGTAAAAGGCTTAATTACAATCAAAGAAGTCAGTAAAAGAGTGGAAGACAAAAAGAGAAGCAAAGAACCATATTAACTAAGAGAAAACAGTTACAAGTATAATCAATATCAGTCCACCTAAATAATCACTTTTTAAGTGAATGGTCTAAATATACTAAGGAAAAGACAAAAGATTCTCAGAGTAAATTAAAACACAAATCCCATCTATGTATTTTCCACAAGAAACATACTTGAATTCTATTTTTATTATTTTATTGTTATTGTTATTTTTTTTTTTTAGAGGCAGAGTCTCACTTTGTTACTCTTGGAAGAGTGACTTGGCATCACAGCTCACAGCAACCTCCAACTCTCGGGGTTAGGTGATTCTCTTGCCTCAGCCTTCTGAGTAGATGGGACTATAAGCATCTGCCACAATACCGAGCTATTTGTTGTTGTTGTTATTGTTGCAGTTTGGCCAGGTCCACGTTCAAACCTGCCACCCCCAGTATAGTTTAAAAGTAAAGGGATGCTATAGAATGTATAATACCCACTGCGAACCCTAATATGAACTAAGAACTTTGGGTGATGATGATGTATCGTTGCAGTTTCACCTGTTGTACTAAATGTTCCACTGTGGTGGACATTAATAATGAGGGTGGCTTTCTATGTGTTGGGGCAGAAAGTACGTGGGAGATCTCTGTACCTTCTGCTCACTTTTCCTGTGAATCTAAAATTGCTCTAAAAAATGAAGTATTGTCTTTTAAAGTAAAGAAATGGAGAAAAATATATCATGCTAACAGTGACCAAAAGAAAAGTGGAGTAACTATATTCGTTTCAGCAAAGATGACTTCAGAGCAATGGAAGCGAGCAGCTTCTCAATATTATCTTTTCCAGCTCTGATTTCAGTTGTTTAATTTTTCTTCTTGGGTTCTATTTTTGAATGTATTAGCTATGTTCCTGATATTCTCCCCGCAATTCTTTATATCTTAGGGCCCAAACTGAAAATTAGTTGTTCAACACCATTTAATAATGCTATATGATTTTAGTTATTTAAAAAGTGTATTGTGTCTCTTCTACGTGGAAGCTTTTGATATATTTGCAGTGCCGATGTCATCTGTTAAATCACATTGTTGATGACTTATTTGGCTTCTACTCAGCATAGTGTAATACCTAACACTACAAATAACAAAGCAGGAATACTACTATTAGCTAAGTCAAGCCTTCTATATGCAGGTATCATTTAGTTTTTATAAGAGATATATGCTAATATTATCCCTGTTGTACTGATGGGAGAAACCAAGCCTCAGAGAACTTAGCCAAGTTTGCTGAGTTTAAGTCACAAAATTGGGGCTTGAACTTGGCTGTGTTGGATTTTAGAGCCGAAACACCTAGCCACTGCCCCTTATCTTTTCTCTCTCTAAAGATTATGTTATCATCACGATAATGTTCTATTTTCCCCTTCCTATATCTGGTTCATACTCTCAGAATATTTTAGCTAGCCCCCAAGAATTATTGTTTTTATTTTCCCTTACTTTCTTATATTTGGCATTGCTTATACTGTGTTCTTCAACTTCACCTCAAAGCTATTTGGGCCCCCAACTTTTCTTCTAATGGCTCAAGCTCTCATTCCTTTTCACACAATCCAGTCAAAGACTTTCCCTTACAGCTTTTTTTTTTTTACTTTTGTTCCTTATTTCACGAAATTAATGTTTGGAAAAGGGCCATCCTATTATTTTAAGTTGGAATTATGGACAGTGTAGGGAGACAGTTGGTTTAAAACATCTCTAGTGTCTTCATTAAATACAAGCAAATAAATGTTCTTAAAAAGCAGAATGGTTTAAGAGACATAATTTGCTGCATTTAATAGACATGTAAATCCAATACTGGGAATATGTAGAAGCCACTTGGTGCAGAAGGTGTTTGTTTTAGATAATTTTAATTTGGTATCCATACTGTTCTTCCAGATGCATCTACTTTTAAACTCACAGTTCTTCCTTAAGAACTCTCTCAACTCTGGCCTCAGATAATGCTGAGCATCAATCAGCTATTTTATTGCCAGCACAATTCTGCATTGATGTAAGATGGAAACTTACAGTATTTACAATGCACTACTTTTTCTGGCAGGTACTTTTCTAATGTTTTTTAATTTAAGCAGTGGGTTGTAACTTAAAGTGCATTTTTCTATATAATTGCAGCATACTGTGGGGGCTGTTAAGAGGAATTCAATTTTTGACCACTGAAAAAGTAAAATGTAAAATGACTGTTCAGAGAAGTGGCATCTAAGATATCATTGCTTTCATGAAATAGAATTACAGTGTATATGCAATTAAAGAGGCTAGCCTTGACTTTAAGCATGAACATCAGGTTATTCTCTATCGTATTTAGAGACACAGCTTTATTTCCAACCTTGTGGCTGACCCAGCTAATTCTCTCAGGTACAATTTTATTCATGATTCCTCTATGAGGAGCTTGTCACAGTGGACCACAAAAAATGACTCATGCTCGGTGCGTGTCAAAGCTAGCAATCCCCTATCTGCAAGGACAGGAGATAAAGGGAATTTTACTGTGGAGTAAGAGAAGATCCCTCAGTTGCCAGAAAGGAGGTATGTGTACTGACCAGATAGCTCAGCAGCACTGAGCCTGTGTTGGTTGACAAATACAAGTAAAAGGACAGTAGTAATTCCAACAGGAAGAAAAAGGGAGGCAATGGAGGAATTAAGAACAGAGTGGTGGGTTTTTATTATAATTTTTTTTATTGTTTGGAATTCATTAATGGTACAAGAAACCAGGTTACACTGATTGCATTTGTTAGGTAAAATCCCACTTACAATTGTCTTGCCCCCAAAAGGTGTGTCACACATTGAGACCCCCACCCTCTGACTCCTTCCCTCTCTCTGCTCTTCCTTTCCCCACCCCTACCTCTTTCTCTCTCTCTGCTCTCCATTCCCCCCACTCCTTACCATGTACTAGGTCATTAATTGTCCTCATATCAAAACTGAGTACATAGGATTCATGCTTCTCCATTCTTGTGAAACTTTGCTAAGAATAATGGGTTCCACTTCCATCCAGATTAATACAAAGGCTGTGAAGTCTCCATCGTTTTTAACAGCTGAATAGTATTCTGTGGTATACATATACCATAGCTTGTTAATCCATTCCTGGGTTGGTGGGAATTTAGCAACAATTTTTGCAATTGTAAATTGAGCTGCAATAAACAGTCTAGTGCAAGGGTCCTTATGGTAAAAGAATTTTTTTTCTTTCTGGGTAGATGCCCCATTAATAGGATTGCAGGATCAAATGGGTGGTCTAGCTTGAGTTCTTTAAGGGTTCTCCATACTTCCTTCTAAAAAGGTTGTATTAGTTTGCAGTCCCACCAGCAGTGTAAAAGTGTCCCTTCCTCTCCACAACCACATCAGCATCTGCAATTTTGAGATTTTGTGATGGGGGCTGTTCTCCCTGGGGTTAGATGATATCTCAGGGTGGTTTTGATTTGCATTTCTCTAATAATTAGGGATGATGAACATTTTTCATATGTTTGTTAGCCATTCGTCTGTCTTCTTTAGAGAAGGTCTCTTCTTCTCTCTCACCCTTTGATATATGGGATTGTTGGCTTTTTTCATGTGGATTAATTTGAGTTCTCTATAGATCCTCATTGTTAAGGTTTTGTCTGATTCAAAATATACAAATAATTTTATTGAATCATAATTCTGTACACTGGTGCAATCATAGGGCTGAAACTGACAAGCAGAATGTGTTTTCATTTTTTTGTGCCACACCACGTGTCCCTGGAACCTGAAGCTTGTGCAGTGCTATATGAACAGCTGTCAGTTCTTAATCTCACCTCTGAAATTTTCTTTTCACATTTTACCCAAGTACCACATAACTCTGATACCTTAACATAAATCTTACAAATAGTAAGAATGAGTAAATGAACAGAGAATTTGTTGACAAAATAACAGAATTGCACCCAAGTGAAGAGAATGAATATGGATTTATTGTATTCAATAAACGTTTGGCTGAAGTTAATAAGAATGCTAATGTTGAAAAGCTAAGATAAGGTTTCTTATTCAAATTTTTATAAACATCATCTTCCCCTCAATATGTGTGTTTTTTTTAATTTGAAGATTTAATGTGGATCTGTTAGAAGCAAATATGGAAATTTTTACTTATTCCTTATGAGTATGCAACTGAGAGATATGCTTGGTGCCTTGATGAAAGAAGTATGCATATTTCAAACTGCCCTTTAGTGTAGTGCCCCCAAGTACTCCCTATGCCTCAGGGCTCCATTACTGCCATAGGGAGAGGCAGTCTGGGTGAGAGGTGTGCCTTTCTATTATAAAGTGGGAGAAAGGGGACTGTGAAATAGGCGTGCAAAAGGAGAGCTGGCATGCAACTTCTTATTTCTTAGGAAGAACTAAGTTCTCAGATCTGGTTAGGAAAGCCACAACCACAGCAGCTGTCGATCTGGACATAGCCTCCAAACTGACCATGCTTGCAAACCTTTGTAAAATTTCTGTGGATACACATAGCCCAGTTTGAAGGCCACTGCACTTCAGATGAATGCAAGTGTGGTCAACATTTTGCAACTTTGCAGTGAATTAAACCCTTGAGGAGACTGTAGAAATAAAGTTCTTGTTTGGGGGACATTAAATATATATTGATTAAATGCAGTAATTGTAACTGCAGTTTGACTTTAAGCCACAATTTATTACTGCCTAAGATGCAGAGAATAAACAAAATGCACCAAAATGAAAGAGAATTGGAAATTTGTATCATTTAAGTAGTTCATAACCATCTACTTTATACTAAATGCAAAAGATGAAATATGCGATCTCTTCTAACTGGTATTGTTATAAGTTAGCATCTCTGAAAACGAATTATTTTGAAAAACAAAAAGAGAAAAGAGAAATTCAAATTGGATCAAATAGGGCATTAAAGATGTAAAAAAGGATGGAAGAAGATAGAGGTCAAAAACTAGGGTGTGGTGGTTTATAATTACAAAGGAACAGCAACTCGAGGTGGTTAATACAATCATTTTTAGGGTTTTCAAGTTGTTTCACAGAACAGTTTTCCTTCTATGGCCTGTGCTTCCTCTCTCTTAATTCATTGGGGTTATATTTAATGAGAACCTGCTCTGTGCTAGGTAACATGGCTGGATGTTAAGGACACCGTTGGAAACAGGAAAATCTCTATCATGAAAAGCCTGCTGTTTGTCTGTCCCACTCCATCTCCTCCACTGGGTGCCAAGAACAGTAGAATTAATTAAAGGGAAGAGATTGGGATAGTGTGTTATTAGAATACCAGGTTCGCATCCCAGCCTCACTGCTGTATGAGCCTTGTAACCTAGTGAAAGTCTGCCAGTTTATCTAAGTCTCAGATTCCCAGTTTGAAAATTAGGAGATGATGATGCCTCACCAAAATGTCAGAGCAATTAAATAAAATCATGTTTTCTTCAGTCTCATCTTCTTCCTCTCCTTCTCAAAAGACTTTTTCTCCCAATTTACTGAAAAGTTAGAAATTGTCAGCGACTTCACTTCATATCCAGGAATTGACACAATACTCTCTCACTTCCTTTTTCTCTATCACTTCCGTTTTCCCTTTCTGGCTTGCTTTCTTCCTGTTGTTGAATCACATTGCACTCATTCCAAAGAGATAATAACCAGTTTTTAAACAGAGACTCCTCCCAAATATCATAAGGTGGCATTCAGATTTATGTTGGAGAGATGTTAACAAAGATGTCACTATGGGTCTCAAAGCACAAAGTGCTTTAAAATAAGGTAAATATTGCTTAATGATATAATTAATGCATATGTTAAAAAAGTAAGGGCCATTAGGCCCTGTCTACATCCTGTGGGGCTCATCACTGTATTCTTATTTTCTTTCTTATCTTTTGTGGCCAACATCTCAAACTTGCTCAAACAAGACTGCAACAACAACAACAATAACAACGGATTGCCGAGTATTGTGGTGGGCACCTGTAGTCCCAGCTACTCAGGAGGCTGAGGCAAGAGAATCACCTAAGCCCAAGTGCTGGAGGTTGCTGTGATCTATGACACCATGTCACTCTACTGAGGGTGACAAAGTGAGACTCTATCTCTAAAAAAACTGTGACCACAAACTAAATTTGACCCATGATTTTGCTGAAACTGCAAATGAGAAGATCATTAATGATTAATTGAACTATAGAATCTCCTCAAGTAAGACCTTGGCAATCAAGTAGTGTCACCTCTTAGCTAATGCTGAGATCACATCTGTGACATTTACACTAGTGTGCATTCGACCTTCCCTTCACCATCTGGACTGAAGGGGAGGAAGCTAGTTCACAAGGCAGCCCATTCTAATTTCCAGTGGTTGTAGATTGGAGATGATTTATCTTTGTACAAATACAAACCCTGTAACTTCAACAAATGAGCCCCTCTGAGGCTTTGTTCTGCTCTCTGAGGCTTTATGTAGGTCTGCTCTTCTTTATCAAAATGAGATGGTCACTTTCAGAGCTGCAGCAGATGAGTGAGGAGATAGCGACCAACAAGCCTATAATTGGTAAGGCTATAAACTGCAGATAATTGGTTCTAAACATTAGGATCTTTATCAGTACAAACATTCTCCTAAGTGAAAGGACGCTCGCAAATTTTGCAGAGCAGCTTACTCCTCCTGTGACAATGGGCTTATTACTTGTGCCATACAACAAATGGAGAAAGAAAAAATAATAGACATGGACCCTTGTAGCAATTGCATTCTGAAAACATATATAGAAGAAAAGAAAATGGCCCATTTTATGGGAACGATGTGCTGAAATTATCAGAGTTGATTTTTCTTGGTAAAAAGGGCCAATAATTTGGAGTCCAGCTTATCACTGTGTAATACATAGAATGAGCTGACAGACAAGTCTAGAGTAAAAACTTTTAAATTAAGGTATTATTTGTGTATAACAAATTCAAAAATGTTAAGTTTATAGTTTGATGATTTGGGGCCACCGCCAAAATTCAGATACAGAGTATTTCCATCACCCTAGAAAGATTCCTCATGCTGCTTGCAGTAAGTGTCCCTTTCAGACCCCCTTCTGAGGCACCAGGGATCTACCTCAGTCACTGTAGTTTTGTCTTTTCTGGATCTTCATATAAATGAAGCCACAGAGTACATTCTCTTTTGTGTTTTACTTCTCCACTTCACTTATTTTGGCGACTTCTCCGTGTTGCATGCATCACAGTTTCACACCCTCTCGCTGCTCTGCAATGTTCCATAGTGTGGATACAGCACATTTCATCTGTCCATCCGTTGAGGACGATTCAAGTTGTTTGCAGATTTGGGCTATTCTGAGTAATGATGCTATAAACATTGACATACACGTCTCTGTGTGGACCTAGGTTTTCATTCCTGTTTAGTAAATAAATACCTAGGAGGGAAAATTTCTGGCTCATTTGGGAAACGTCTGTTAAACTTTATAAAAATTTCCCAAGCGTCTCTACCATTGTACTTATCCCACATGCAACATATGCCAGTTCCAGGTGCTCTGAATCCTTGTTAGCACCCAGTGTCATCAACTTTATAACTTCAGCCATTCCAGTGGGGGTAGCGTGGGAGGCATCTCATTGTGGTTGTAATTTGCATTTCTCTGAGGATTACCGATGGAGAGCATCTTTTCATATGCTTCTTGCCCACTTATATATCTTGTGAGATGTCTGTTCAAATCTTCTGTCCCTTTTTAAATTGGGCTGTTTGTCTTCAAATGAGATTTTTGAAAGAATCCAGGAGTCTCTGAGTTTTTGTGAACACTTACATATGTGTAAAAAGTAACAAATCTAGTGGGTAAACAGAGCAGAACTCATCTGAGGAAGAGACAGGGCGGGAGCTAATGAGGCTCTTTCCCCAGCATAGCTGAATGGCACACTGCTGTGCCCCATGCACCACTGGTTTACTGATACCCGTGGCAAGATGCAAATGCAACACGCTGACATGAAAATGGCAGCTTCTAGAGATAGAGAGGCTTTGGGTGTTTTGTTTTGCTGTAGAGTCCAGACATTCTTCCTGAGCTAAAGAGATAGTAAACCAGTTTTTAAACAGAAGCTCCTCCAAAATAGCATGAAGTGACAGTCAGGTTTATGTTGGAGAGATGTTAACAGAGCTATATTACCATGGATCTCAAAGACAGAGTGCTTTCAAATAAGGTAAATATCACTCAGTGGTCATTAATTCATATGTTTGAGCTAAAACAATAGCACCTAAATATTCTGCTTTTTAAAAATTTTAAATATGATATACAAGAGGATGTAAACTGATTCAATAGTAACAATATCTTCTTATTTTAGATGGCAAAAAGATTTACATATTATTGGTTAGCCTATAGTTATGCAATATAGTACATGATAATTTTGTACCAACAAGTCATTTTCACATAATGTTTATTTACCACCATTGTGTATATTGTGAGATACCCTTGGGAATTATCCAACATAATCTTAATAGTTTTTGTAGCTTGCCTAGAATGTTTAGGAAACATGGAATATTATGCTCATTTTCATAAGATGAAATAATAGGCATACATTTTTTGAGGGACATCCAGGCCATGGTGGATTCTTTTTTTTTTAAATGTCCAATTCAGATTACATAAATAACTTATATTTTGTGCTGCTATAGTTTAATAAATTGAGTATACAAGAAATAAAGATACAATAGATGAAATGAATTGGGAAATCAAACATGATGGAAGTCTTTGTGAAAATAATAAGGTCACATATTGAAAAGGATAATCTTTGAAATGGAAACCAGAAAAGACAAATGATACAGAAAAATAGCAGCATGACCATAGTGCAAAAAGAAACCACTTCAGCCTCCAGACTCAGGTTGGGTCGTATGAGTCTAATTCAAGAGCATCTATTTATTTCTTCTTGGCTAATTTGACCACCAATAAAGACACAGATGATTTCCCACAGTGCACAGTGCCCACCATGGAAGAGGCAATAAGTACAATTTGGTGAATTACATGGAAATTCCCAAGAACTCAAAGATTTCTATTCAGAATAAAACTTTTCTTAAAAAAGTCATTTATATCTGTTAACAAGCACAGATACTACAAAGAGGTTTTGCTGAGATTAGGCTAATGCAGCCTGAGTTATGTGGATAATTCCTGAAAATCAAACTGGATTTATTTTCAAACAAAAACCATATCCCAAGGGCCCCATCAGCCAGCTCCCTTCTCGTCACAGAGAATCACGTAGAACTCAGAGTAGATGAGAACATATTTTATCTGCAGAGATACATGCTAATGCATGCATACAGATGCACACTGATGTTCAAAACACCCTCAAATGTAGGGTATCCCTTTATATCTGTGTCTGTAAACTTAGGAGGGAAAGATTTGGTTGTGTTATCTCTACAGCTTACCAACCATTTTTCACAGTTCCCTCCTTGTGAACACAAGTTTGTTGGTTTGTTTTCTGTTTACATGTAATTCCCACCTTTTCTCATGATAAGTGAAAATAATGAACAGGTCTCAAACTATAAATTCATTATTATTAAAAGTAAAATCACCACAGTTTACTAAGTGTAGAGTATAAATGTCTTAACACAATAAGGGAGCTAAAAAAATGCAGTGAATGCTATGTTAACCAGTTTGATGAATGAAACTAGCACATTGTACCCCATAATTGCATTAATGTATGCAGCTATGATTTAAAAAAAAAAATTAAAACCCCGAATGAAGAAAAACTGATGATTGAAGGTGATGGGTCAGTTGAAGCCCAGGAAAGGTGCACCAGCCTCTTGGAAGATCCTACATTGAAATGACATAGTAAAGTTAATCCATTAAGGTTCTTAAATAACTTAATAATGAAAACACTCCCTTTATCTTAGCTGCCAGGACTCTCAGTGTTACAGTTAAGCCTCAACTGCAGTAACTGAATGGTTATCACTAACTTCTGGCATGATAACTTTTTTCTTCTGCTGTTTTCTTTTAAACTATTTAGTTTAAGATTTTATCGGTCTGACCAGAAAGGTACTTTTTCTTATTTAAGTGCTTTCTGTTCTTTTTTGAGAGTAGATAGAGTGCCAGTTAAAACTTTCATTTATAACAATGAAAAGATCTTTAGCATTATGAGCTCTCAAAAAGCCAGTGAATAGGCAAAATTAATCTAGCAGCTCTTTCTTGTCTCTAACCCCTGATTTGCCATGGCAAGCATTGGCATGGAGATGTTCACTGCTTTATTTTATTACACATTCAGAGAAACTATTCGGAGATACAAATTAGAATGTATGGCACTACTTTGTTTTAGAAAATTGAAAAGGACTTTTGTTTTTTTATTAAATCAGAATTGTGTAGCTTAGTACCATCTTGGGCACAATGGGCTGACTTCATATACAATCTGAAATATTTTCATCAAACTGTTTAACCTAGCCTTCATGACCTTTTAATCACTATATGAAGACATTTATATTCTGCATTTAGTAAGTTTCACTTGTACCCTTCTAAGATGCACTGTAGGTGTGATCCCACCAATCGCTCTCCCTCCATCCATCCTTCCCCTCCATCCATCCTCCCCCTTGCTCCTTTCCCCATATTCTTGTGCTATAATTGCGTTTTAGCCTTCATATGAAAGCTATAAATTAGCTTCATAGTAGGGCTGAATACATTGGCTATTTTTTCTTCCATTCATGAGATACTTTGCTAAGAAAAATATGTTTCAGCTCCATCCATGTAAACATAAAAGAGGTAAAGTCTCCATCTTTCTTTAAGGCTGCATAGTATTCCATGGTATACATGTACCACAGTTTATTAATCCATTTGTGGGTTGATGGGCATTTGGGCTTCTTCCATGACTTAGCAATTATGAATTGGGCTGCAGTAAACATTCTGGTACAGATATCTTTATTATGATGTGATTTTTGGTCTTCTGGATATATACCTAGTAAAGGAATTATAGGATCGAATGGAAGGTCTATTTTTAGTGCTCTA
>CAUYON010200581.1:0-18521 GCA_963573935.1 Arctocebus calabarensis | reverse complement strand
CTATATATACCCCGAAACTAAAAGCCTAAAGGGGGAGACGGGGAAAGACCGAGAGAGAAACGGAGAGAGCTTTTCTCTCCCCACTTGAGTTCTCTCTCTCTACCAGGAGCTTTAGTGTTTTCTGTATTCTTTTCTGTAAATGAATTATGTCTTACCACTGGAAAAAAAGAAAAGAAAATGCCATGAAGGCTTTGTTAAACAGTTTGATGAAAACATTTCAGATTGTATATGAAACCAGCACACTGTACCCCTTGATTGCACTAATGTACGCAGCTGTGATTTAATAAAAAAAGAAAAGAAAATCTAAAAATTAAATTAGAAAACAAATTCTTTCACAATAGCATCAAAAAAGTACAGAAATAATTTAATTTTAAAGTATAATATCTATACACTGAAAACTATAAAACATTACTAAGAGAGAGTAAAGAAGGTCAGTATGTAAATGGAGAAATTTTTATGTTCAATGATTAGAAAACTCAATATTGAGAAGATAGCAATTCTCTTCAAATTAATCCATAGTTTCAAGGAAATACCTATTAAAATCTTAGCAGTCTCCGTTGTAGAAATTGACAGGATTATCCTAAAATGTATATAAAAATCCAAAGGACCAAAATAGTTTTGAAAAAGAAGAATAACATTGAAGGAATACCTGATACCTGATTTTAAAACTTACTATAAACCTATAGAAATTAAGACAGTTTGGTATTGGTATAAAGATGGACAGAAAGATCAATTGAACAGAACAGGAAGCTTTAGAAATAACTTTTACTTTGCAGTCAATTAAATTCTTACAAAGTTACCAACCCAATTCACTGGTAAAAAGATCATCTATTTTTAACAATTTGTGCTGATATAAATGATATCTGAGCAGTAAATGATTATTTCAGGAGGCTTGGGTTGCCCATACCCTACATATTCCCAAGATCTTTAGAACTGGCCTTTGAGCCACTCCTGTGAGAAAATCTGAGTCCTTAGAATATTCGGCCTGATAAGAGTGTTAAGTAGGGATCAAAAAGAAGAGGAGCAGATGGCACTAGGAGATGATTTGTCTACAATAAGAGGAGCAGATTGACCAAAAAGAGCTTCCAAAAAGGAATAGATTACACATCAAAGGGGCTTCTCAGAACTGAACAGATGTTTGGTCTACAAAAAGGATCTTCGAGGACTGGCCAATCAGAAAAAAGGAGGTAGGCTACAAAGTGAAGTTATGGCCAAGGCCACACAAGAAGGTCTTTGGAGCATGTGTACAAGTCAACATAAGAGTATCCTCAAATGACCTACCCTGGTTAACATAATAAAAAATCACACCTATTCACACCTATGACTGTTTCTAAATACCATGGAAACCACCAGAAATTGCCTTAATAGAAAAGAGGAGGGTGTGCCATTCTGGAAATTCTGCATCTCTTTCCAAGAAAAAACAGGAATATTCTTACCCCCCACTTAACATAGAATTAGGGAATCAGCATAAAGGTGAGAAATCTTGTTAAACCCAGAGTCTCTTCCACTCACAGAAGTAAACCTATTCCTGCCCCAGAACATAATATGCTTTCATAAACTTTGGCACTTTTCATGCTTGCATCTGCTTTGTCTGCTCATTTGCTATTTTCTTGGTACTAGTAACCATTCTTTAGTACTGGGAACCAAGAACCAAGGAACACAAACCTAACATCTAGTTTCCACACCTGACAAGAGTATATCCATATACCTGAAACTTTGGTTCCCATCAGATAGTTAGTGTTAACAGTGTGACTTGTAGACTGGGTGTGGTGGTTCACACCTGTAATCCCAGCACTTGGGAGGCCGAGACAGGTGGATTGCCTGAGCTCACAAGTTCAAGACCAGCCTCAACAAGAGCGAGACCTCATCTCTAAAAAATAGCTGGGCAGGCACCTGTAGTGCCAGCTACTTGGGAGGCTGAGGCCAGAGGATCACTTGAACCCGAAAGGTTGAGGTTGCTGTGAGATAAGACACCACTGTACTCTACCAAGGGTAACCAAGTGAGATTCTGCCTCAAAAAAAAAAAAAAGTGATTTGTAGGGTGGGCACAGTGGCTCACAACTGTAACGTTAACAAATCCCAAGCAATCCAAGGTGGGTGGATCATTTGAGCTCAGAAGTTCAAAGCCAGCCCAAGAAAGAGTGAAATTCTGTCTCTACCCAAAATAGAAAAACTAGCCGGCATAATGGCATCCACCTGTAGTCCTAGCTACTCAAGAGGCTAAGGCAAGACGATTGATTAAGTGACAGAACAGGAAGGCTGAACATTAGCAAGAATAGACTTGAGTAACACCATTCTTCTCAAGGACCCATGAAACACTTATCAAAATAGACCACTTTGTAGATCATATAATAAATCATCATAAAAAGGTTAAGCCCAAGAGTTTGAGGTTGCTGTGAGCTATGATGATGCCATGACACTCTATCCAGGGTGACAGAGTAAGACTCCGACACCTCCCCCCCAAAAATATATACACACACACATACATACATATATATATATATATATATGATTTATGGCGGATTCCTAGAGCATTTCTTCCATTTTTTTATTATGATAAAACACATATAACATAAGTTTACCATATTAACCATTTTTAAGTATATAGTGTAGTAGCATTAAATACATTCATAATGTTGTGAAATCATCACCATAATTTAGCTCTAGATCTCTTTCATCTTGAAAAATGGCAATGCTATACCCATTAACAATAACTTCCCATTCTTAATATCATTAGTCATTAATAATATACTATTTTAGATGGAGAATATAAGAATATACTATTTTGTCACATCTTTTATGTTTACCTGGATGGAGCTGGGACATACTCTTCTAAGTAAAGTATATCAAAAATGTACAAGAAAATATCCAATATACTCAATACTACTATGAAATCAATATATGATCACCTACACATTCATATGAATGGCAAAACATAACTATAGTACAGAAAGTAGAAGGAAGAGAGGGGAGGGGAGGAGGGATATGGGAAGAGTGAAGGTATTGGGGGACCTCACCTAATGTGCATGATGCAATGATACATTTCAAAACTATTAAGAAATGAATATAATTGGGATGGAAGTGTTACTTAGTTCAATGTAAGCACTTCACATTGTATACCAAAGCAGTACTCTGAACCTCATAAATGCATCAACGTACAAAGTTATGATTTAATAAAAAATAGTAATAAATAAATAAATAAAAGAATATACTGTTTTAAATCACAATGTGATACCACTGCACAATCACTAAAACAGCTTTAATCCAGAAAAATGGTAATACCAAGTGTTGGTAAGGATATAGAGAAATTGCAACTTTTATACATTGCTGGAGGGTAAAATGGTAGGATCACTTTGGGCAACAGTTTGTCAATTTCTTTAAAAAGTTAAATATATGGGCAGCGCCTATGGC
The DNA here is from genome assembly GCA_963573935.1 of Arctocebus calabarensis. Taxonomy (NCBI): domain Eukaryota; kingdom Metazoa; phylum Chordata; class Mammalia; order Primates; family Lorisidae; genus Arctocebus; species Arctocebus calabarensis. Next base: position 15,110 of record CAUYON010200581.1, on the reverse strand, counting down.
TCAGTGGGTAGGGCGCCGGCCCCATATACCAAGGGTGGCAGGTTCAAACCCAATCCCGGTCAAACTGCAACAACAAAAAAAATAGCCAGGCATTATGGTGGGCACCTGTAGTCCCAGCTACTCGGGAGGCTGAGGCATGAGAATCACCTAAGCCTAAGAGCTGGAGGTTGCTGTGAGCTGTGATGCTACAGCACTCTACCAAAGGGCGACAAAGTGAGTCTACGTCTCTTAAAAAAAAAAAAAGTTAAATATACACTTACCTTTTAACCTAATGATTCTACTCCTAAGTATCTTCTAAAAAGAAATGAAAACATAAGTCGACAAAGACTTATAAGCAAATATTAAAATACCCCAGAACTGGAAACAATTCAAAAACTCATAAACTATGAATGGATAAACAAAATGTAGTATGTCTATACACTGGAACACTGCTCAGTAACTTCATTAAAAGTCAGAAATACTGATACATGCTACAGCATCCTTGAGCCTCAAAAACACGCTCAGTGAAAGAAATCAAATGCAAAAGATCACATATCTGATTTCTTTTATGGGAAATGTCCAAAAAGGAAAGCACATTCATTCTTGCCCAGAACTGGAAGTGGGGGCAGGAACTGACTGCAAAGAAGCAAAGGAAACTTTCTGGGGCACAGAAAAATTCTACATCAGGATATAGTGGAGTTACACATCTCCTTAAATTTACTATAAAAAAAGAAATGACTTGTACATTTACAATGAATGAATTTCTGGTATGTAATTATATCTCAATAAATCTGTTTTAAAGGAGGAGGCTATAAAAAATATATTTTAAAAATCTATTTTTAAAAAACTTAGTGATAAGATTAGTCACAGTGGTTCATTTTGGGAAGCCAAGGTGGGAAGATGACTTGAGACCAAGAGTTAAAGACCAGCCTGAGCAATATAGCAAGACCCCACTGCTACAAAAAAAGATTTAAAACTTAGGTGGGTGTGCTTTGGGGGGCAAAACACGATTGTAAGAGGGACTTTACCCAACAAATGCAATCAGCATAACATGGTTTCTTGTACCCTCAATGAATCCCCAACAATAAATAAATGATATAAAGAAATAAAAAAAAAAACTTAGGTGGGTGTGGTGTTATGTACCTATATGGTCCTAGTACTTGGGAGGCTGAGGTGGAAAGATAACTTAAGGCTAGGAATTTGAGGTTACAATGAGCTGTGATTATGCTACTGCACTCTAGCCTGGGTGACACAGAAAGATGCTATCTCTAAAAAAATAAACAGGAAAAGAATCATACAATAACATCATGAATTATATAGTAATTAAAATGAGGAATAAATTTGAGTCATCAGTTGAATGTTGGAAAGGAGATTCTTCACCTTGAGGGGAATAGGATTTATAATATTGAAATACAGAAAAAAACTGTAACCAGAGCACCTTTGTTTGACAAAATGAACAAATTTTACATATCATAAAAATGCAAACACTGCTCTGTATTCTTTTCGTGTTTTTAGAATCAGCCTGTTGGAAGACCTTAATTATGGCTTCAAAATATACAATGAAGTTATCTTTCCTAATTATGTTAAACCAGGAGTGGCTGACCAGATGCATCAATCCACTGGAGACCACCATAACAAAAGACCATAACCTGGGTGACTTATAAACAACAAACACTTAACGCTCACAATTCTAGAGGCTGGAAAGTCTAAAATGAAGGCACCAGCAAATTCAGTGACTGGTCAAGAGCTACTTTCTGATTCTTAGGAGGCGTCTTGTGTCCTTACATAGGGAAGGAGAAAAGTCTTGACTATTAGGCCCAGAAAGAGGAATTAATCCCACTCCTGTGGATTTTACCTTCATGACCTCCCAAAGATCCCACCTCTCAATAGCATCACAATGGAGATTACTTTATGCTTCAGCAAATAAATTTGGGGAGGGTACAAACATTTAGTTCAGAGCCCCAGAGTTGGAGAAGAGTTAAAGACAGGGAATGGGGGATTAATAACTTAACTTTCAAAAAGAAGAGAGGAGAGTTGGGAGTTTGTAGATGTAGTTGAAAGTTAATAGAGACAGAGAGTGATTTAATTATAATATGAAAATTACAGAGATAACTAATAGAAGTTGCAGATATAACTCATAGGGAAACTAAGATAGGGAGTTAACCATAAAAAATTAGGAGCTCTGGGTATTCTGGGTGGTAAGCGATACCCTCAGATCAGTATGTAATCTCAGAGAGTGAACAATCCCTGCAGTTGCTTCGTTCCTGGCCTTTGAGAGCTAAAATAGTCAGGATACTCCTAGATTTCTGTGGACTCCTCTTTAATACAGCCATCCTCTATGCTACTGTTTATACTAGTTTTTAATTTTTTATTCCATTCAACCAAAGGGATACACAGTAAAACAATATGTAAAGATGAACATGTTAAACTAAGTGAATAAAACAGATTATTATAAAGAGGGAGAGCTTATTTTCTCCTTTTAGGTAAAGAAACCTCGAAGAGCAGGACATTCTACCCCCAATCATTTCAAGGAAAGAAGGCAGAATGAGTTTGAAAATAAATCATAAATGCATAGCCCAATCCTTTTCTCATTCCATTGTCCAAGGAGTAAGCAGCCAATAGAATCCAGCATCTTGGCTTGGCACCTGTGGCTCAGCAGACTAAGGCGCCAGCCACATACACCTGAACTGGTGGTTCGAATCCAGCCCGGGCCTGCCAAACAATGACGGCTGCAACTAAAAAATGGCCGGGCGTTGTGGCGGGCGCTGTGGCGGACGCCTATAGTCCCAGCTACTTGGGAGGTGGAGGCAAGAGACTCGCTTGAGCCCAGGAATTGGAGGTTGCTGTGAGCTGTGATGTCACAGAACTCTATCCAGGGTGACAGCTTGAGGCTCTGTCTCAAAAAAAAAAAAAAAAAGAATCCAGCATCTTTCCTGACTTCCAATGCTTTTAATCTATAAAAAGCCTGCCCTCAGTAAAGAGACCTCTGTAGCTCAGCGATGCCTGTGGCTAGATAAGGAAGTCTGTCTAATAACAACTCTCAGTGTTAGCATGTCCTGAGTGCCTGCAACTGTAAAACTACCCTCTACTCTAGCTTTTATCAGTAATAATGTGATATTTTTACCTGTATTTGCATTTATCCTTTGTTGCTAATTCTCAATCAATTTAAAAATGCTAAGAAGGAAAGTACTATTTATTTAGTTCTCATAAAGACCACATACTACATAAATAGATGCTTCCCAATTTACCTTGGGGTTGTGTCCAAATAAATCCATTATAAATTGAAAATGCATTTACTACACCTAGCTTTCAGAACATCATATGTTAGCCTCGCCTTTGTTAAATGTGCTCAGAATGCTTACATTAACCTGCAGTTGAGTAAAATCACCTGGCAACAATGCCTTGTAGAGCATAGGTCACTTACCTGGTGAGGGTGTGGCCGACTGGGAGCTATGGCTCACCACCCCAGCATCACAAAAGCATCTAGGTATATTGCTACCCTGGGAACAGATCAAATTCAAAATTCAAATCACCGTGATGAAATCAAAACACAGTAAGTAGGAAATCATAAGTCTGGGACCATCTGTATTATGTTCCCACTTTTGCAATACATGTGTACATGGAAGCACAAGGGAAAAAAATAAAGGACTGGAAATAGAAATGCTGACACACAACCAGTGATAACTGCTGCATGATGGTGGAATGTGAGATTTATTTCCTTCATTTATTCTCATGAGTTTCTTGAAGTATTTTTCTCCAAAATATCTGCATTAATGTTATTATTTTAAAAAATATCCATTTTGGAAATTTAAAAAGCTTGGACTTTGTGTCAGGAAAAAGCATGACAGCCAGAGAAAAGATAGAGAAGGGTGCATTTGCTTCTCAATAGCCAACTAAATTACAACTCTAAAATATTCTTAAAGATATTAGATAAGACCTTGTCTTGGGCTGACCAAGATCAAGTTATAAGATCTAAACATTTATAGTCAGCAGCCACCAGTGCCTGGACTTGTTTCATATGCTTCTCTAGCCACAGTTAGAAACTTTCTGAAAATATTTAGTAGTAAACTCTTTTTTTTTTTTTTTTTTTTTGTAGAGACAGAGTCTCACTTTATCGCCCTTGGTAGAGTGCCGTGGCGTCACAAAGCTCACAGCAACCTCCAACTCCTGGGCTTAGGCGATTCTCTTGCCTCGGCCTCCTGAGTAGCTGGGACTACAGGCGTCTGCCATAACGCCCGGCTATTTTTCTGTTTTGCAGTTTTGGCCAAGGCCGGGCTTGAACCCACCACCTTCGGCATATGGCGCCGGCGCCCTACTCGCTGAGCCACAGGTGCCGCCCATTACTAGTAAACTCTTGAATAACTTTAACGAGAACCCTCATGCTTCAGTTCATTATTTGGAGATCAATAAGGGGAAAGTCGGAATAGCACAAAACATAATCCTAGCATAGTCTATCCTGCTGTTAAATAAAGTTGCTTTCTTTTTTTCATTGACCAAAAAGTATGGCTACCACCCAACCAGTCACTGCTTGGGGCCAGAGTTAGAAAATATTCTCTTCCTAATTTATGTTCCATTGACTTTTTACAGTGACAGGTATTGATCTCTCTTTGTGCCATCAGATCAGATGCTGCAAGCCAATTCAGAGCCAGGATCATGACTTTAGGGGATCAGCCTTTAATGTGCAGGAAAAAATAGAGGTGGGAACATGATTTATTTTCCTCTTGTAGGCTTTTTATTATAGACACAGATGTTGAGAGCTTTCTCTGTTAGAATCAGCTGTGGAGTAGGGCAGGTGAACTGCTCTGCTTTCGTGGAGTGCCACCGCCATGAAACAAACCAAACATTCCAGGAATGACTCACTTGATTAGAAGAGCCAAAAAAAAGCACTGAGAGCAAAAGCAGAAAAGAACAAGGATCATTTTTTTCATTAGGGTTACTGATGGTCCCTAGGCACGTACAAAGAAATGATGGAAGGATGATTGCTCGTTATTTAAAATTAGATAGACTCAAACATCATTAATATCTTTATTCCAGGGTAGATAGCAAGAGTGACTTGACTTGGATCGCCTTAGGCAATGTCCTTTTGTTATTTGTATTCCTTTATTGGTCTCTCTGAATATTTTTTAAGGAGACTGACTTCACTATTAGAACAGAACCATACAAGTTGAACCCCACACAATGCATATGAGAGACTGACATTATTGAATTGGCTGGAATGCTATTTTAACAGACATGGGGAAATGCGCAGAACACCTGAACCTTGCAGCTCACCTAGTTACAGAGAATTTCTTCTAGTACTGGGCTTTGTAGTGTGAACCCCCATTAGCTTGTTACACTAAGGTGGAAGCTAAAAAAGAATAGGGTATGTTAAAAACTGCACCACCCTGAAGAACAGGAGTCACAGGGGAAATTTAGGTTACTTTGATTTCCATCTGGAACTTGAGGAAAAAAGATGTAGAGGACACAAATGACATTGGACTAGAAATATATGTTTTGTGTATGTTAAAAGCCCTAAATAACTCCCCAAGTGATTTTGATTTGCAGTGGAAGCTGACAACTGTGCCAGTAGATCCCTCTCTTCTCAAATGTTCCACTGTGGACAGTGCTGTAGCATCAAATACAATGGTCACTGGCCCAGCAAACATTTAAATAGAAGTGTTTTGTTTCCCTACAGCTTCTGGCTAAGCAAATAATAAATTCTCCAGAAATATTTGTTGAAATAAATCACTACTTTTATTTAGCCTGAGAATGGGTCACTGTGTGACCTAAAATGTAAACAAGATTTTTTCCAAGCACCAATCCCCATACTGTAGAAGGTCTGCTGCCTTTACTAATATTTGTACAAATTTCCAGGAAATTCACCTTCCCGATGTTACCTGTGGCTTTAATTTCAAGACAGCCAGACTTAACGTCCACAGTCTCAAAGCACTAGCACTAAAACACATAAGAGCCTCAGCAAGAAAAAATTCTATTCTGCATCATACAGCAAACATAAAATCCCATCTGAGATGTCCCTGTTTTCAAGTCCTTTCTGTCATCCTGAGGCTAGAGATTTTTCACTTGCCTTGCACCCCAGGTAATCTTAGCTGTCTGATCATCTTCCTGGCTGGTGACTCCTACCTGCCACTCTGACTCACTCTTCAGCCCCTACCCACTGCCTACTCCCAGGTCTTTCCCCTAGGAAAACAGATCTGCTGTCACTCACCCCTACTGCTAAGTAGCTTCAAGCCCAACTTTGCACCTCCCCACCTAGGTGCTCAGCACATGATGGGGATCTGAATCCTTTTTAGCAAAAAGAGTGACCCTGATTACAGTTTTTAACAGTGATTCTCTATTGGGGCTAATGCCGCCCCCTTGTGGGAGGTGGGAGAAATAGCTAGAAACGTGTAATGGACTCCATAGTAATATTACTCTTCCAGATTTTAAATACACCTAAAATATACAAGACCCAAAACTTGATTAGACCGTCCCGTCCTATGCCACCTTTAATTCAAGAATTCATAGGGATTTCTAGGGTATTTCTAAACTTCAAGGCCAATGCCCACAAGCAAGAAATGGCCGTGAACTAATACTTGCTGGGTGGTAATTTATTTCAAAATTGTTCAGTTATCTGGTTAGTATTTGAAATTTTCTATCAGGAATACCAACCTCCAAAAGTAATAACTTCAAATATACTTATTTAAACCAATACCAGCAGGTCTGTTTATTAGCATAAGGAATGTTAGAAATCACTTTCCTCTAATAAAACAAATGAAATTCAGGATATATCATGGGCACAAAAGATTGTTAGGGCCTCTTAAACCAGGAGAATCAAACCAATCTCCTTTCAGGATACCTAATTTTGGACAATCTAGAGCTGTGTTTGGTCCTGTGTCCCTCTCACTTCAGAGAGGACGGTCATCTTAACCAAAAAGTTACCATCTACTCACCAAAATGGTGACACATCAGCTCACAGTGAGCCTCTCATTTCAGATGCTTGTAGAAATGACAAAAGTCAAATAAGTTTTTGTGCTTACAAGAACAGGTACGATGAATATTTTAATGTCCCTTCCCAATAAAATATGGGAAGATTTGGCAGAATTTTGTCTAAGGCTTTTTCAATATAAAAAGCCACCTGAGATGACTCGGCGCCTGTGGCTCAAGAGGCTAAGGCACCAGCCACATACATCTGAGCTGGCGGGTTTGAATCCAGCCAGGGCCTGCCAAACAACAATGACAGCTGCAACCAAAAAATAGCCTGATGTTGTGACAGGCGCCTGTAGTCCCAACTGCTTGGGAGGTGGAGGCAGGAGAATTGCTTGAGCCCAGGAGTTAGAGGTTGCTGTGAGCTGTGATGCCACAGCACTCTACCCAGGGTGACAGCTTGAGGCTCTGTCTCAAAAAAAAAAAGCCACCTGAGAGAAAAATTATAAAAGAATGAACATACAAGGAATTATTTTTGAAGAAAGGGAATTTTAATAAACAGACCTGAATATTGCTGAACAATCCAATTAGCAAAGATCAATTCACAATACAGACATGTCCCATTCCTAAACAAAGAAACTTGAGCAGCATTTTTCCAGACAGAATTGACACCCAATTCTAAGAATCATGGGCTGTTTGTGTCAACCTCTCATTCAGACACTTGCCCAGCCCCATGCAGCCAGTCAGGGTTTGGGCTAAGCTGGAAGCTGTTGCCTTCTAAGCCTTGACCTCCAGAAATTTCTAGGGTCTTTGGCACTTCTTCCTCATCATGGCTCAGAAGTTCTGTTTTTGTTCTTATTTTAGAGCAGGACATTATATCAGCTTCTCAAAATTGCCTTTCCCAGTCTTCACCATGCATAAGAATCAGCTCAAAAGAGATTTATTAAATTATAGATTTAATGCCCAAGTTTTACCCCTATATTTTGCTGTTTGAAGAGGAACCCAGAAATCTGCACTTTTTAACTCAAACTTTGGGAGACTCTAATGTAAATGGCCTGGGATCAAAGTTGAATACATACTACCTACAATGTTCACTGGGACTCCATTAGGGGTAAAGCATGCCATTCTAATAGAGAAATTTCATGAGAATGCTTCTCAGCACTTATCCCTGAAAGGAAGTTAGCTATTAATTTTTAGAGAATGAAATACCTATTCAATGCATGAAGCCTGAGAGGGGACACAAAGAAAGGGGCTTGGCCAGGCACTGTGGCTCACATCTATAATCTCAGCATTCTGGGAGGCCAAGGCAGGTGAATCACTTGAGCTCAGACATTCAAGACCAGCCTGAGCAAAAGCAAAACTCCATCTCTGCTAAAATTAGAAAGACTAGCCAGGCGTTGTGGCAGGCACCTGTAGTCCCAACTACTTGGAAGGCTGAAGCAAGAGGATTGCTTGAGCCCAAGAAGTTGAGGTTGCTGTGAGCTATGACACCACCACACTCTACCCATGAAGAGTGAAGACTCTGTCTTAAGAAAAGAAAAAAAGAAGAAAGGAGCTTCAAGGGGACTGGAAGGAGAACCTGGCGTACTGAATAAGGAAGTCTAGAGGGCCCGTAAGAAGTGGGTATGAGGTAACCTAGGTAACCAACGACCAGTAGAAAAAGACAATAATTGATGACAATAGCAAAGGGCAATGCCTAGCAGTGCAGGGAGACCAGTGAAAGACTTACAGCCTATTTAAAAGAGATATTTATACTGCCATACGACCCCTGTGCACGTCTCTCTCACCTCTCCATCATGAGAGGGACCCACTTCCAACTCTCTTTGGAAGTGATCTAAACTTCCTCTTTGTTCATCCTAAATAAAATTTCTCTTTGTTACCCAGAAACTTGTGCAAGTTACTTTGCTCTCTATTTACACTGCCTGTGCTGCTCTCCTTTTATTTTCAGTTTCCGCTCATTTTTACTTTCAGTTACTGTAGCTGTGCTTTAGTTGAAATTTCTAGCTCAGTTGAGTAAAATATCCAGGTCAACTGGATTCATGGAACTGGGACCCCCGCTGCAGCAAAAACTCCTCAAGCCCAGGAGTTGGAGGTTGCTGTGAGCTGTGATGCCACAGCATTCTACCCAGGGCAACAGCTTGAGATTCTGTCTAAAAAAGAGATTCCTACCAGTATCTCATGTATTTATTCTTGTATCATTGTTGTGCTTAGGTGTTGCTTTTCTAAATCCAAACACTAAAATCCAAGTTATTTTGGCTCGGCACCTGTAGCTCAAGTGGCTAAGGTGCCAGCCACATATACCAGAGCTGGTGAGTTCAAATCCAGCCCAGGCCTGCCAAACAACAATGACAACTACAACTGAAACATAGCTGGGCATTGTGGCAGGCACCTGTAGTCCCAGCTACTTGGGAGACTGAAGCAAGAGAATCACTTAGGCCCAGAAGTTGGAGGTTGCTGTGATCTGTGATGGTACAGCACTCTACCCAGGGCAACCCCTTAAGGCTCTGTCTCAGAAAAATAAAATAAAATAAAAAATCCACATTATTTCTTCATTACAAGCATTTGGTCAGAAAGCTTAAAAATTTGAATCTAATTATAATATTCTCTCTCAGAAGTGGTTCTCAAATTTTAGCATACATAGAAATTATCTGGAAAAAGAGGAGTGCTTCCAGAAATAATGCCTCTTCTATGAAGAGTAAAAAAATTATCTCTTGCCTAAGAGAAATATCAGTGCAATCCACAGACTCATGACAAGAGAAGAAAGTGAGCCCTGTGAGGAACATACAGTATTGTGCCACACAGCATCACGTCCCCCCTGAAGGAACTGTGAAGTCTGTCAGGACTACTGTTAGAAGGGCAGATTCTAAGGCATACCTCAGATCTACTGGATCCGAATCCCAGGGAATAGGTCCAAGAAACATATTTTAACAAACATCTTGTGATTTTTATCAACACTAAAGTTTGAGTTGAGGCAGTCCCCAAGTTACAAACATCTGACTTATGTACAACTTGCACTTACAAATGGAGGGTATTATAGGAAATAGATTACATGTACCTCTCCTAATATACATGCAAATTGCACTTAAGAACAAACCTACAGAAACTATCTTGTTCGTAACCCAGGGCCTGCCTGAACAATACCCTAAAGGAGACCTCCACAGTTAGATTCACACCATTCACAAAAACTTTCCAACCAAGTGTCGGCAATTGGATCTTTGTGTCTTTTAAGAGTTTTGGTACAGAGAAGTGACAATTAAGCAGAAAGAAAGAAAAAGTAAATAGATGTAATATTGGGAAGAAACGCAAACACACGACAGGAGTTTCTGAGTCACGAAGATTCAAAGACAATAGAAGTTATTAATAGCTGAGATAAGATACTATGGATGAAAACACTACTTTCTAACTAGCTACTTTTAAAAAGATAATTATGGTGTTAAAAAGTGACAAGTGCTATTTGTTTTATTTACCACTGTAATGTATATTTTTTGAAGATATATAAATGCCATAAAAATTATAGATTTCTAACTAGCAAAAGGAGTCAATAAGCCATTCTGATGTGTAGAATTCAACCATGGGCTGTTTAACAGGAGCACAATTGCTAATCACCAAGCCTAAAAAGCAGAATGATAAATGCTCCACTCTGCTGAAGGTCATGAACCAGAGCACAGAAACTCACTTTTAAACCAGGCAAGTTTTTATTTTTTGTTCATTTGTTTTCACATAAGGAAAGAGTTTGCAAGGCATAATTTAGGCTTGTAAGGCTCAGAGAAAGAAAGCCCAGTGATCAGAATGGGGAGTGTGGAAGCACAAATCACAGGTGGGTCTCTCCAGTTGAGTTCACTGCAGGCAGTGATACAATTGACAGGCACATAGATCACGGATTTGTTGTAGGCCAACAGCCTCCCAAAAGACCCGAGTCTGTCTCAGCCTGTCTCAGCTTTGGTCCTCACACGTCTCCAATCTCCCCCCACTTTGGGTTAATTCTGAGAACAGGTTTCTGCCGAGGAAGTTCTCCGAGTTCCCTGACTCCCTAGCCAGCTAAACAATGGTAAAAACTTACTCAAGCAGAATTTCCCAGGTTACTGAGTTTCCCAAGCTACTGGGCTTTCCAAGTTGTCCCCATGGTTACTGAGTTGCCCCCTGAGCCAACTACCTGACTGTAACCCTGCCCATTAACCAGCCATGTTCTGCTCTTGTACATGCTTGCTTTGCCTCATCAGCACAAAAGGGTATAAAAGGCTGCCTGCATTTCTCTTCAAGGCCATTTGCCCTTTGGGGCAGTGGTTCACCTATGCAGATGTAATAAATCACCACCTGATTTGGGCCATTTTCCCTTTGGGGCAGCGACACCCGCCTACACAGGTATAAATAAATCATTACCTGATTTTTACCTAAAGTGAGGTCTGTGTTTTTTTTATGAGGGGCCACAGTTACAACAGATGCTCGTGAAATGCTACAGTCGAAAGGGACCTCAGATCATTGAATTGAACCTCCTCATTTAATAGAGAAAGATCTTGGGCAAACAATCTAGCCTATCTGGACTTTAACACCATACCCACTCATTTGTGTCAAGGCAAGACAGCAGCCCACACCATGAGGCTTCTCATCCAGTGCCCTTTCCTCTACAAATTCCCAAAATGTGACTGCTCCCCTAAATTGTCATCTAAAATAGAACTATATATAATGCCTGCCTCAAAATTCTAAAAATCAGATCATATAAATAATTCTTAATTTAAGTCTCAACTATGAATTGAATAACTTCTATGCATTAAACACTTCGCTGGATGTTAGAATTAATTCTTTATTCTAAAAAAAAAAAAAAAAACACCTAGCTGTGATGTTTTACAACTGGGTAGTTATTATGGTATGTCTCTATTTTGGATGTGCTGAACTGCTCTTGTGTTAGGCTAATAACAAGTTCTGAGGCCCACAGTTACCCTCTTCTCCTGTTGTCTACTGAGATTTTTCATAAGAGCTGACAATATGTTTCCCGAGTATCTTCCCTAGCAAAGCTAATTATGAAAGAAATGAACAATGTTAAGATTGGGTTGATTTTTCAGCCATTACCACTGCCATTGAATAAAGAGAGTTCAGGGGTGACTGGAGATTTGTCCAGTTGTCTTTTCAGTCTAGGAAACTCTAAACTCTGCAGTGTAGGGCAACAGTTTTCAAACTGTACAAAGTCCAAGAGTTCCAAAAAGGTGCTTCTGCCTGGATGGTATGTGGAGACAAGGGGGATATAAAGCAGAGGTGTGGGAAGAGTGAACTATGAATTCTTCTCTTACATATCTTGCATACTAGGGTCCCATAAAACTCTTCATCCCCACCCCATCCCTGCAATAAAAAAGTTTCTGTTGCTACTAAGAAACATCTGAAAACATTGCACTAAGTTGCTATACAAATCAAAAATTCTAATTCTATAGAAGGGCCTATATAACAATTTCAACAATCCCAAATCCTAGTTTTATAACCATGTTTATTTCAGAGATACTTGACTTCCTTCTCTATATATGAATGTATCTTAGCATAGAAGAATTTGTAGTATTCTTTCAAGAGGATCAAAACAAAAAGAACACTCTATTTAAATAATTGGTTTCTGTGGGTATACATGTAAATATGAAAGTCCTAAATACCTGTCAGTCATCTTTTCTTTCTCCTCCAAAAAACTCAATAATTTCTCAGACAATAGTCCCCTGAAATGTATCTTAATTACACCTTCACTGCTTAAGTTTTCTACACAAAGGTAATCACAGATGTCTACAATATTTGTCTAATGAAAAATGTCAAAGGAAAATCTTTGTGATCTCTATTAGCACCACCTAATTAAAGGTCCTCATACAATCTGGGAAGGTCTCTGTGGGCATTTTAACACAGGGCTCATTGGAAATGCAGCTAGCTGAACAGATTCGTCCTTGCTAAAGCTGAATACAATTTCATCACCGTTGAACAGGTTAGTGGAACAACCAATAGCAATAAAACACTACAGGGATCTGAGAAGTTAAATACATGGTCATAGTCACCCTGATAAAACTGTTCTGGCAATGATGAATGAATCATCTCAGCTTAATAGTATCTCAGTCATGCTAGAAAGCAACAGAATCAGAGCCAAGCAGAACATTAGACATGACAGGTTCATCCTACAAATACTTAACCATGTGTCCCCCTAAGTGCCAGGTACTGAGAGGGAAAAACCTCTCTCCATGTCTGTTCATGAATTTTTTTTTTTTTTGGCTGGGGCTGGGTTTGAACCCACCACCTCCGGCATATGGGGCTGGCGCCCTACTCCTTTGAGCCATAGGCACTGCCCCTCATGAAAATTTATTTTTTTGTTTTTATTTTTATTTCTTCCCTGCTTCAATAAGTTCTCCCAGCTCAGAGGGGCCCACAGTTTAAATCTTTTAGGAGTTGTGGGGTCAGCACAATGATAGAACTTACTGGCTCTGCAGTGCTCCCCTCAACTCCACAGCTCCTCTGACCACTTGGACTTAGGAACCACGGATGAAAGCACTGGCTTGAGCTTCTTCCACTCACAATGTTCTTCCACAAAGATCTTCTTATTTGGATGGTGCCTGTGGCTCAAAGGAGTAGGGAACCAGCCCCATATGCCGGAGGTTGCGGGTTCAAACCCAGCCACAGCCAAAAACTGCAAAAAAAAAAAAAAAAGATATTCTTATTTGGACTTTAACTAGGAAAACCCAGGGGGGAAATGCTGTAAACATCCAAATCAAGAAAATAGACCAGAAAGCCCCTTTTGATCATTTCTTTATTTTAAATTCTGTGAGCACCCTCTGTAAAGGTGCTATGTTAGGTACAAAGTCAAAGAAATGACTGCATGTGAGGACTTAGTCTAAGGGGGGAGAAAGAAGTGCTATTAACAACGGTGCCTAAAAGAGGCAACAAAACACTTGGGAAAGAGAGAAAAGAGGAAACAGTAGTTGACTCTGCTGAAGAGAAGAGTCAGGATTTACCAAAGAGGGGCAGGCAGCCTGCATTGAGTCCAGGTGAGCTATTGGAAGGATAACTGGACAAGCCTGGCTAGCCCTCAATCCGCATTTGCACTTTGTATAATTAGCAGATAGAAAGTGAGAGAACACTTCCATTGACTTCATATTTCTTCATAATGCCTTCCCAATAAGATTCTTAAAGCACTATAAATCACATTTCCATTTTTTTTTTCAGATCCAGAAAGATCAAGACCCACCTGAACACCTGGGCATTTTTAGCACCTTTGTGAGAGGTAGAAAAGCTATCTGGAGAGCACTGGGCTCTGCAGGCTGGAAGGGCGACGTCAGGTCCCCAACAAAGAGCGAAGATCCAGACATAGATGTCTCCCGACATCCTCCTCCTCTGCTGCCTTATTCCTTCCAGACCCCTCTAAGGAGTGGGTTTTGTTTTCTTACCTTAATGCAAGGCAATTGTTTTTTATTGAAAACTAAAGCAGTCGATGGTCACAGGGCCAGGAGGCCAATGTGGGTAGATGTTGAATACCTGCAGTTCTCATCACAGTCCAGACACAACACTGACAGGCACCTCAGCACACTTGCTTGCTGTTGTGCCTGATTTGGGGTTCCTGGGGCTAGGGGTCACAGGGGATGCAGGGAACATTATTTCCAAACTTAACTGAAGGAGCCTAAGAGCAATGTGCAGAATGACAATGAGACCACCTACTGATGGGACACTGACAAATCCTCTCTGACCAGAGATTCCAGCACAGCACAGGCACCTCGCCATGCTTGGCTAGAGCTCAGAGTGTGCAGCTGAGGTACCTCGCATGCAGTAGTCCTCTGTGCTTTTCCAACTGCTAACTGCACCTGGCAGCTTTCTAAAAACACCAGAGCCCCAGTCCCACTTCTGACCAATTAAATGAGAATATTTGAGACAGAAAGCTAAGACACCAGTTGATTAAAAGCTCAGATTATTGTAAGTCAGTCACCATGAACAGTACCTTAGTAGTTCATGTTGGTATAATAGAATACCCTAAACTAGGAAATTTATTTAAAAAAGAAGAGGCTTGGCGCCTGTGGCTCAACGGGCTAAGGCGCCAGCCACGTACACCTGAGCTGGTGGGTTCGAATCCAGCCCCAGGACCTGCCAAACAACAATGACGGCTGCAACCAAAAAATGGCCAGGCGTTGTGGCGGGCGCCTGTAGTCCCAGCTACTTGGGAGGCAGAGGCAAGAGACTCGCTTGAGCCCAGGAATTGGAGGTTGCTATGAGCTGTGATGCCA
>CAUYON010200578.1:0-28174 GCA_963573935.1 Arctocebus calabarensis | reverse complement strand
CTCCTAGGCTTGAGCAATCCTCTTGCCTGACCCTCCCAAATAGCTGGGACTACAGGTGCTCACCACTATGCCCAGCTAGTGACCATGCTATTTAAAAGGACAACCAGCTACCCCCCAATGCCTCTTACAGCTCTGTCACTCCCTGGCTTCTTCATCTTGCTCCACTTGCCACCTTCGAAAATGCTTATGGACTTCCCTGATTTATTATCATTATTGTTTGCATTTTTAACTCTTCATACCGGAAGGAAGGAATCTTTCTTTGTGGTTCTCTGATTTTACCCAAAGGCCTGTTACACAGCAGACATTCATAGTGGAATAAATGAGCATACAGAAGGTGCAAAAAAATGCATACACAATTCAAGAAAGAAAAACTATTAAAACCATAATATTCAAGTCACATCTAACTTTTGCAATTACAAGAGGTGCTCAAATGTGACCTGTATTCATCTTTTGTTATTGGGTGTATATTGAGTGTAATAAAAAATCCAACTTGAACAAGCTTGAACAAACAACAAAAAGCCTACTTACTGTCCTGCCTAACTGGACGTTCAGAGGTGTGGGGGGGGGGGAGAGAGGGAGCTCCACCCCGCTGTGATTCTTCTAGGTCACTAACTTCATCAGGCTGGTAACAAGGTGGCTGCAAAAGTTCTAGGACCAGTTCTGGATGGGGAAAGATGACCCTTTGAGAGTCTCACTTAAAAATAAGGATGCTTTACCTGGAAACCCTAAACAAGTTCTGCTGGCAGCTCAGGAGCCCAAACTGAACCGGTCTTGGTTGCCAGGAGAATGATGTGCCAACACTTTGCATCCCCCAGAAAAGGAGTGGAAAAAACCACAGTTGACTTGGCTGCAAGTAACCAAGATCTACCCCGACCACATGGTCGCTTCACAGTAGGGGAGAGAGCAGGCCCATTGTCCGCTGCTCAGCGTAAGCCAGAGAAGACAGACACGCAGACAGAAGGAAGAAGGGAAAGGATTTGTTCTAAGAAGGAGAAGCTGTCAAACCAAAAACTCTGAAAGCGTCTCAATTGATTTTGCTGGTGGTAAAGCTCTGAATTCAGTAGCACATGAGCCTTATGAGATACTGACCTTGCCTGGGCGTGTTGGAAGTGTTGATGGAGATTGCACAGATGCCCAGATCGAGTGTGGCGGCCTCACACCATCCTGCTCATGCATATTCATATCATAAATAGATTTAGGAATGAATGCAAAACAATTTTTTTTTATCGATTCTGGTTTCACTCAAAACTAAATGTAACAAATATTTTACAGTTTGTAGATGGGGATGAGGTGGCTGGACTATGCAATTACTTTGTAATTGTGAAATGCACGATGTGGGGTCCATGGACACACGCGGGACACGGTATCTGATATTTTTCATTTGTGGTGTTTTGCCTCCTCAAAAACTAGGCAGAAAAGCTGACAACTCCTGCACTTCTCCAACCCCTGATCATTCTTCCCAAGATCGGCTGGAGTCTATCCCTGTGCTGTTGAGAAAAGCAGCAGGCAATGGGAAATCAATTAGAAAGACACACAAAAGTGGTGAAAGAGGAATGATTAGGAGGAAAAGGTTGCAGACACAAGTTGTAGGCAAACAGCGATCATGTCATAACAGGATCCTGACTGTTCATGCGTGGACAGGACTTCACGGAAATAGCTGGAGTGATTAGATTCCTACACATAAACTCCCACCAAGGGAAACTCTGGCGATGCTTCTCTTAAATCCATATAACACAAGAAGAGCTGCCTTTAAAAAAAAATCTTCTAAGTTATTTCATTCTGTGATTTGATTCTTGGAATAGTCTTTTCTTTCCTTTTTTTCTTTCCTTTTTTTTTTTTTTTTTTTGAGGGGGTCAGGGGAGAAAGTTGGGAGAGGGACATGGTTTCTTAAATGATTTATTGTATTTCCTAGATTGGACATATATATAATTGTGTGAACAGCTATCATGGTAGGGAGCACAGTGGCCACCAAGGGTGTCTCCATCCTAATCCCCAGGAATTATAAATATGTGAGGTCAGGTAGAAAAGGCAGATTAAGGAAGGAATGCAAAACAGAATTTTTTATTCATTCTAGTTTCACTCAAAATTAAGAGGCACGTGTAGGGAGAGAGCCATTGAACAGTTGACCTTAAAATAGGGCAATTTTTTATTCCAGTGGGTTTAATCATACGAGAGTCCTTGAAAGTCCAAGAGAGAATCAGGAGAGGGAAGCAGATAGAGGGCAGGGTGAGAACTCAGCCCGATGCTGCTGGTTTTGAAGATGAAGGAAGGTGGGCATGAGACAGTGAACACAGGCAACATCTAAAGGTGAAAAATGCAAGGAAATGGATTCGCAGCTAGAACCTCCAGGAAAGACTGCACCCCGCAAACCCCTTCATCTCTGCCCAGCGAGATCCGTGTCAGACATCTGATGGACAAAAGTATAAGATAATAAATTTGTGTTGTTTTTAAGCCATGAAGTTCGTGGCAATTGGTTATAGAAGCCACCGAAAATTAATACAATTATCATTTTATAGCATCGCACATTGTCCACAGAAAGGGACCGAAATAGCCTTGAGTTTGGAACATTCTCAGACGCATAAGGAAGTTGATCAAAGGCTGAACAAGATCCAGGCCAATCCGCCTTATCAAACAGGAGCACATTTCAGGAATTGAGTGTAGCGATCTGTGTGTTTACGGAGACCTCAAGAATGGGAAGCCTGAAGACATGGCCAGCCTAAAGCTCCCGGAACAAGGTTCACAATTGTAAGAACACAAAGGAAACAAGAATTAGATTTGCTTTTCCCACAGCGGCAGATTATTTCCGTGATTCTCTTTTGCCTGATTATAAAAAAGCTTTTCCATTTTGCACGGCTATGAAGTTTTCTTGTTTGAACACGTCAACGTTTTTCCACGCGCTTTGGTGTTACATCTGACATTAACCTTTACATTTAAAGATGGCGATTCAGACAGGATCCACTATCGGTTGGGGTGCACGATGCAGAAGATGTTTCCATCAGAGGTTGAACCAATACTTGTTCGACCTTCACTGTGTGCAAAGTGAGGTGCCGGGTGATGTAATGCAATGGGGAACGTGCTGCGTTCAGCCCCGGCCTTCACAGAGCTTTAAGTATCGTAGGGAATACAGGCATGACCAGGTAACTACAGCTCAGCGTGGGGAGCGCCGTAATCAGAAAGGACCCTTGGCCAAGGGGCACCTAACCCAGACTTGACAGGGGCTAGGGAGTGGAGAGCTAAAGCCAGGGATTTCTAGAGAAAGCCGTCCTTCCAGGGTGGCTGATTTGTATTTGCAGAGCCGGGTCTTGTTCACGCTTATGTCTCTTTCCCCTGCTCAGCTGGAAGCCCGTGCTCAGAGAGGCACCCTGTTCCCACCTGTAGAGGGGTAATAGCACATTGCCGTTCAAAAAAGTCTGAACACCTGTTGGGTACAATGCACATTATCTGGGTGAAAAGTACACTTATTACTTTGACCCAATCTGTACAAAACAAAGTATGTCAACAAAATATGTGTACCCTCTAATATTCTGAAATTTTTTTAAAAAGTCTTATCAGGCCAGGTTCGGTGGTTCCTACCTGTAATCCTAGCACTCTGGGAGGCCAAGGTGGGAAGATCCCTTGAGGTCAGGAGTTTGAGGTTGCAGTGAGCTGTGGTGATGTCACTGCATTCTAGCCGGGGCCACAGAGCTAGACCCTACCTCAAAATTTAAAAAGAAAAAAGTCTTATTGGGGGGATTTAAAACATCTTTCAAAGTTATGGGACAATATGGTTTTGAACCCTTCATACTGCTACTTTTGGCTTTGCATTTTTAAACTTACCATGTCACCAGTGGCCAAAGGACATTTTACCAGCCTTTCTCCTTATATATCCTGAACATCACATTTTGTTATTCCCTAATATAAGAAAAAAAGGTATAAAGGAATACATGCTAATTAATTAGAAATTTGAGAAACTGAAGGAAAGGATAAATTTAAAAAAAAAATGTTTGTCGCCATAGTCCCATTACCCTCAGGGACATATTTGCCCTCGAGTATTTTTAAGCATATCCAATTTTTGTTACTCATAGATTCTATTTCTGCAAATTCCCCTACTTGCTTGTAATCCCAACCTAATACAGCACTTTTCTCGCATTGTGTGTGTTCCTGACATCACACAAGGCAACTACCCATCTTCTACTTTCGGCTGTCATACTGTAAACAAGTATCCTTCTGGGGGTCTTTACTGCCATGTTTTTCACATTTTTATGATTTTTATTAATGATTTTGCTGTTTAAAATGTCTCCCAAGCATAGTGCTAAAGTGCTATCTAGTATCCCTAAGCGTAAAAATACTGTGAGTGGGGTTAGGAGAAAATGTGTGTATTAGATAAGCTGCTTTCAGGCATGAAGGTCAATGCTGTTGGTTGTGAATTCAGTGTAAGAAATCAATACTATATATTAAATAATATCTCTTTACACAGAAACACACATAAAATAAAGTTATAATTTTTTTTTTTAGATAGTCTCACTTTGTTGCCCTCAGGAGGTTGCTGTGGCATCATAGCTCACAGCACTTTCAAACTCTTGGGCTCAAGTGATCTTGCCTCAGCCTCCTGAGTAGCTGGAACTACAGGTGCCCACCACAGCGCCCCGCTACTTTTAGAGATGGGGTCTCACTCTTGCTCAGGCTGGTTTCCTCAGTTCAAGGAATCCACCCACGCTAGCCTCCCTGAGTGCTAGGATTACAGGCATGAGCCACCACTTCTGGCCTAAGAAGGTTATAAACAGATCAAATGACAAAACTGGTGTGACCCAAGGTTATAGGCATTTAACCCTGTATTTTCCTTAGGTGTGATGATCCCACCATTTGGTAATTCAGTATTTGTGGTGACTTCATAGAACATAAACTACAACAAATAGTAGGAATTAACTGTATTTTTTGATGCCAACAAAACACAAAGAAATCATACCCTCTGTTAATTTTTGCATCCTGCTTTTTCATTTAATCATATATTTTGAATATTTTTCAATGTTATTAGGTATTTTTTAAGACATGCTTTTCAATGATGCAATCAACCAAATGGATGTCCATTATTTATGTTTCTCTTCCTAAACATTAGGTCATTTCCAAAGATCATCCTTGTCCACATGTTCTTGTGTATCTTATTCATTCATTCATTGCTTCATTCACTCATTCAACAAACATCTACTGAGCACCTGCTGTGCCTTGGACCTCCTGTATAAGGATACAAAAAATAAGAGGACAAGGCGGTGCCTGTGGCTCAAAGGACAAGGGTGCCGGCCCCATATACCAGAGGTGGCAGGTTCAAACCCAGCCCCGGCCAAAAATAAGCAGGACAGACACCAGTTTCTGCCCTCATGGTTATCATCCACTGAGACAGATAATAAGTAATTATTTACACAAATAATTCATTACAATAGTTATAAGCACTCTTGGGGACAAGGACAGGAAGCTATAAAAGCAGGTAAGAGGGCTTGACCTCAGTCAGGGAAGGTTTCCTGAGTGACAATTTAGCTGAGCCCTCAGGACTAGAAAGTACTAGATTCCTAGATTAGAGATGGAAGAAAGGGGTTTTCTTCTCTCTTCCTGTCTCCCTCCTTGCCCTCCGCCTGGCACAAGCCAGTTGGTGTATCAGTGGGCTGTGCCCTCTGGGCGCATGTGACCCCAGGGCCCTGTTCCCATCTGGCTGCCTGCACACGACTAGCATCGCTCTCTGTTCCACGCCTACCACAGATTAAGCAAAGGCACAGAGGAGGAACGGCGGTTAGGCTAGCCAAGAAACACCTGCCCAGATGGGGTCCAGTACCTTGCAGTCAAAACCCCGCAGGACCGGCTGGCAGAGAGAGGGTCAGATGGAACCATAGGCTGCTCTGGATGGGGCCTGACTTCAGCTACAAGATTTCCTTTATCTCTGGCTGAGGCTACCACAAATACCAACCAAGACTCCCTCCCCAAACCCTCCTCTCCAAAAAAGCCACTCTCAAAATCATTTTTCATTATTGTTTAAAAGATCAAATTCAGGCTTAGCACCCATAGCACAGTGGTTACGGTGTCAGCCACATACACCAAAGGTGTCGGTTCAAACCCTGCCTGGGCCAGCTAAACAACAGCAACAAAAAAATGGCCAGGCAGAAATTGTGGCAGGCGCCTGTAGTCCCAGCTACTTGCGAAGCTACAGCAAGAGAATCACTAAAGCCCAAGATTTGAGGCTGCTATGAGCTGTGACATCACGCACTCTACTGAGGGCAACAGTGAAACTCTCAAAAAAAAAAAAAAGAGAGAGAGAAAGAAAGATCAAAACATCAAATTCATAGGACACATGGCCACTTAGGGGCATCAATGCACTATGTGAGAACAAGTCAGTAGTGTTCAAGTTTAAAACCAACTGAAAATGTTCATTGACCTCATTCCACACCTGATGGGCTGCGTTACTTTCAGAGAGCTTTGAAACCTTTCTCTTTGAGAGTATTCCTCAAAGAAATATGTACATAGAGAGAACCTGTGACATTTTAAACATCAGGGAATTGGGATATGCAAAGTTTGGTTATTTGAGGATTATTGGGAGGCATCTCAGTCCAAATTACATCAAACTTAAAGGAAATGCAATTTGTACTTTCTAAACTGTTAACACTACATCTAATTGCTAACTGGCCATTGCCACTAGAGGTCCCGCCTGCCTGACTTCTGGAGACAGATGACATTCCCTTGCAAAGTGACTGCCTTGTGTGTTTTGTGACGTGTCACTTGAGAGCTTGGAAATATTTACTTCTTAAAAAATATTAAGTGCACCAGCTTTCTGGATATCATACATCTGCCTAGCTAATTCTTTCTGAACACAAAAGAAGCTTCAGTCAGTTTATAGACTAAACTTTTCTCAATTCCAAATTAGTATGCAATGCAAATAGGTAATTTCTATCCAGAAGGCCTTCATGTTTACAATGCAAATTAATAATGTTTTGTGTACCAGCTGTTCACACTAGAGAACATTGGGTTCTCTAGAAAACCCAATGTTGACAACATATATGCACTAATCCTATATAAGGTTTCTCAAAAACTTCCTTAAAGAAACTTCAAATTCCATATACTCTAGGTTAATAATAGCTGATGCTCAGCCACAGTTATCATCCAGAGAAGCAGTTTGATTCTAATTTGGCACCTCACCTGGTTTTCTAACAGTTTCAAGGTGAGAAAGAGAGGGGTAGAGGTGTTACTTGCAAAATCAAGATCTGACTTGATAAATGTTTGCTTTTTTGCTGTCTATTGCGATACACTCTTTCCCGGTATTTTAGACAGAGCCGCTGATGTTCTATCCTTTACAGTTCTCAGTAAAACTCCATATGACTTGTTGCCATTATTCTCCGCTGCCTGCTCACCAAGGCCTTTTCCACTTCCTTGCAAATGGTAAACACGTTTGTCACCTTGCCCAGTCCTGGTGCTCTGCGAGCAGCCGCCTCACAAATTGATCCTCTGATCCGCCAGAGTCAAGGTCCGCGGGTTTCTGCTATGTGATCTATTCTTAGTGAACACACGCTAGGGATGAAAACGCTCACGCTTTCATAGAAGAGACTCAGTGGTTTGATCTCAGTAAATAACTGCGTGTGTGTTTCCCCCACAAGGACAGATGTTAACCTTACAGAGACAGGGTTCTCAACAAGCTTTCACAGCTGCAGTTGCTATGTGAGGAAAGCACGTGCCCCAGATTTTCCCAAACAAACTTTTTTTTGAGGGGGTGGGGTCTGTCCATGACATTTGAAACAGTGGTTCTCAGACCCAATTGCTCACAAATATCATCTGGGGGAGTTCTGAAGAACCTTATCCCATAATAAACTGAATCAAAATTTCTCTGCAATGAGCCTGGCCATGGACATATTTGCTAACTCCCAGGTGAAATGCACCAACAGGGTTGAGAACCAGCACCAGCAAGTGATCAATGAGGATTGTTTCGCTCAAATCACTTGTCAAGATTTTTAAGAAAGATATTCCACTGGAACTTGTGGGAATTTAACATATAGTAATAATAATGGCTATTTGCATTTGCCTAGAGGTTTGAACATTTTATAGTACTCTCAGAACTAATTGGCTATTTGGATAACTAATCAATATTCATGAAACACATACTAGGAACCATACTAGGTGCTAGAACAAAAAAACAAAGAAGAAGACATGGCCATTGCCCTTCGGAGACCTACAGACTAGGAGGTGAAGTCAAGTAAGCACATCACACCCGTTACAGGTGCCATGTGTGGTGCACAATGGAAATCCAAAAAGGGACTGAGCTGCTATACCTGGGAGGTCCAGGAAGGGGCTCATTCAGGAGATAACTCCTCTGCTGAGTCCTGAAAAATAAGTAGGAGGTCTCCAAGTAGAAGGTAGAGATTGAGAGGGTTTCAGGAGTCTCAAGCAGAAAGTGTAGCTTAAGCAAAGATAATGAAGTTCTGAAACATACTAGTGTGATCAGCTACTTAAGTAGAAGGGGAAGTGGGACAAGGAAGAAATGAAGCTGGGAGCACACAGGGGAATGCAAATTCTATAGTAAAGAATTTAGACTTTATCCTGGAGGCTACCTGACCACCAACATTTTTTTTAATTCAGTTTTTCCTTTTTTTTTTTTTTTTTTAGAGACAAAGTCTCACTTTATCGCCCTTGGTAGAGTGCTATGGTGTCACAGCTCATAGCAACCTCCAGCTCTTGGGTTTAGGCAATTCTCTTGCCTCAGCCTCCCAAGTTGCTGGGACTATAGGTGCCCGCCACAATGCCCAGCTACTTTTTTTTTTTTTCAGTTTGGCCAGGGCCAGGTTCAAATCCGCCACCCTTGAAGTATATGGGGCCAGCACCCTACTCACTGAGCCACAGGCACCACCCAGACCGCCAACATTTTGTATTACATACCCCTATCAATTAAAACATACCTCCAATATTTGTTCATTTATGAGTTACTAGAAATGCTCTGTTAATATATTATGAAACATATGCCAAAGGTAAAGAACAAGATTAAAAGTAAGTAGAAGTGGAAATTCTGATATTGTCCTCATTTACCTAAATGAATAATCATCTTGCTCATCCCTGAAACCACTACTACAGACAAGGAGAGTTGGAAGTGTGGCTTAGTCTGTACTCCACGGAACCCATGAGGTAGATAGGACAAATAGTAGGAAAACTAAAGCCTCGAGATAGAGAGTAACTTGGGGAGAACTAGGATTCACACCTGAGACCCAGTCCAAGGTTCCACCTACTACCTCACATCACCTCCACTGATTTATGCCCTGTGGCACAATTTCCTGTGAAATCAAGAGGATTTGGACAAGGTGCAGTTTTATGTTTAATTATGCAATTCTTCCTGAACATGACAAAAGGATAATAAAACACTGGGATGAGATTGACTTAGAGCCACTGTATTGAGATCTACAGAGGAGATATTTGAAATGAGTGAACAGAATAGTCTTAGTTAACAGTGAAGTATTACACATCCATAGAAATTAAGTCTCAATTGTTAAAGAAGGCAACACGGCATAGTATGAAGAGAGCACTGGCTTTGAAGCCAGGGGACCTAGTTTTAAGTCCTAACTCTGCCACCTAATATGTTTTGCATAACTTGGGCAACTTAAGCTTACACACCAGTGGAATGGAATTAATTTCTACTCCCATAAGACCAATAGAAATATTAAATAAACTCTTAGTAGATATTCTTTTCCCTTCCTTTCCTCAATAAATAAAATACCACAAATTGTACTAACTACTGAAATTGAACTGAACATTGCATATGATTTCTTCATTCTGGGATCGTGCAGAAGGCATTTTAAGAAATTCCACTAAATCATTACTACGCAAAAGAAATGCTTGTTTCTTATTGAAAAAAGTATTGACATGATAGTAGCTACCATTTATTGAAAGCATCCTGAGTATCTAGGATTTTAAGATCAGGAACAAGGCACTCTCACCATGTCTATTGAACATGGTATTACAAATCCAACCCAGAGAATGTAGGCAAGAGAAAGAAAAGAAATAAAATGTGTCAAAATTAGAAAGGAAGAAGTAAAATTGTCCCCATTTTCAGATGACATGATCTTATACAGAGAAAACTCCAAAGTCTTCATTAAAAAACATGTTAAAACTAATAAATGAATCAGGGAAACTTACAGGATACAAAATCACATACAAAAATCACTTGCATTTCTATATGCTAACAATGAACTATCTGGAAAAGGAAATTAGGAAAATAACCCCATTTATGATAGCAACAAAAGATAAAAATTATATAGCCCAGGAATAAACTTGACTAAAGAGTTAAAGACATATACACTGAAAACTAAAAAATATTAAACAAAGAAAACAGGACACAAACAAATGAAAAGATACCCCATGCTCATGGATTGGAGGACTTAATATTGTTAAAATGTTCATATTTCCCAAAGCAATCTACAGATTTAATGTAACATCTATCAAAATTCCAATGGCATTTTTTACAGAAATGGACAGATTTCTAAAACTTATAGCCAAATCAATATTGAGAAAGAAGAACAATACTAAAGGCCGCAAACTTCCTGATTTCAAAATATATATCACAAATCTACAGTATTCAGAGTAGTATGGTACTGGCATAAAGACAGATATAGATCCATGGAATGGAATAAAGACTCCAGAAATAAATTCATGCATATATGGTCAACTGATCTTCACCAATGGGGAAAGGATAGTCTCTTCAACAAATATCATTGAGAAAACTGGATATCACATGCAAAAGAATGAAGTTGGACCCTTACCTTATATCATATGCAAAAATCAATTCAATGACTTTTCTTTATATTTAGAGACTTAAACATATGATCTGAAACTGTAAAAATGCTAGAAGAAAACATAGGAAAACATCTCTTTGACATTGGTTGTGGCGATTATTTTGTAGATATATACCAAAAGCATAAGCAACAAAAAAATACGTAGTACTATATTAAACTAAAAAGTTATGCACAGGAAACAATCAATAGTGTGAAAAGGCAACTCACTGAATGTGCGAAATTATTTGCAAACCACTTATGAGATAAGTGATTATTCTCTAATATATACAAAGAATTCCTATAACTCAATAGTAACAAAAAAACTAATAGCCTGATTTTTTTTTAAATGGGCTGAGCATAGCATGAGCCTAGAGTTCCAGCTACTCGGGAGTCTAAGGGGGGAGGATCAACTTGTATCCAGAAGATTGAGTCCAGCCTGAACAACATAGTGAGACCCTGCCTTTAAAAAAATGTATGAGGACTTGAGTAGATATCTCTCCAAATAAGAAATACGAATGGTGTATGAAAATGGTGCATGAAAAATGTTCAAAATCACTAATCATTAGTAAAATGCAAATCAAAATCCCAATGTGATATCACCTCACACCTGTAAGGATTGATATGATAAAAGAAACAAAGTTACCAAGTGTCAAGGATATGGAAAAATTGAAACCCTTAAATGCAAAATGGAGTAGCTGCTACAGAAAGCAATATGGTGCTTCCTTAAAAGATTAAAAACAGAACAACCACATGATCCAGCATTCCATTTCTGGGCATTTATCCAAAAACATAGACACTGGGATCTCAAGGAGATCTTAGCACTCTAATATTCTCAGAAGCACTACTCACAAAAGCTAAGATGTAGAAATGACCTAAAAGTCTACCAGTAGATAAATGAATGACCACAATGTGATATATGCATACACAATTGCATATAATGGCATACTGTTCAGTCTTTAAAAAGAAGGATATTCTGCAATGTGTGATAACATGGATGAACCTCGAGGACGTTATGCTAAGTGAAATTAGCCAGGCACAGAAAGACAAAGACTGCATTATTCCACTTGCATAAGATATCCAAAAATTTTAGACAGTCAGAGTGCAATAGCAGCTTCCAGGAATGTAGGGAAGGGAAATGGGGAATTACTAAACCAACAGGCATAGTTTCAGTCAGGAAAGATGAATAAGCTCTGGAGATCTACTCTATAACATTGAATTTGTAGTCAACAATAATGTTTGTACACGTAAATATTCATTGAAAATGTAGATGTCATGGTAAGTGCTACTATGTATTGCCACAATAAAACCACATCTAAAAAATTAAATACACAAATAATTTTTAAATGAAAATTAATTTAATGGAGATTGGCAGTATATAAAACAATCGCTGACTCCATACTGAACCTCAGGGTCAAAGCATTTATAATAGACATACTCTTATTTGACAATG
This sequence comes from Arctocebus calabarensis, assembly GCA_963573935.1. Lineage (NCBI taxonomy): Eukaryota > Metazoa > Chordata > Mammalia > Primates > Lorisidae > Arctocebus > Arctocebus calabarensis. The sequence continues at coordinate 15,955 of CAUYON010200578.1, read as the reverse complement.
TGAATGTTACTTTCTTTGCATTAGTATTATTATTGCTTAATATGTTGATGCACCAATCGTCTGATTTCTTTTCAGAATATTTATCTTCATTCGTTCTTTACGAGGTTTATGTTTCTAGTCCTTATCTTAAACATTGTTATTGTTATTAAATTTTAAGCCAAGCCTTTTTAATTTTGTGAAGGCAAAAAGTGGAAACCTAATAAATGCATGTATATATTAAAATAAATAAATAAAATTTTAAAAAGAGAAAAAACAATCGCAATAAAGAAAAATCTCAATCTACCATAGATGAAAAAGTTGGCTCAGTGCCTGTGGCTCAAGTGGCTAAAGCACCAGCCCCATACACCTGAGCTGGTGGGTTCGAATCCAGCCCAGACCCGCCAAACAACAATCACAGCTGCAACCAAAAAAAAAAAAAAAATAGCCAGGCGCTGTGGTGGGCACCTGTCATCCCAGCTACTTGGGAGGCAGAGGCAGGAAAATCACTTGAGCCCAGGGGTTGGAGGTTGCTGTGAGATGTGATGCCACAGTACTCTACCCAGGGTGACAGCTTGAGGCTCTGTCTCAAAAAAAAAAAAGAGATTCAAAAAGCCACATTAGTATTATTAAAGATTTTATAAAGCCCTGCAGAAAATAAATCAATTTATTTTATTCAACCCAGATGTCTCAAATTTATTTGACCACACAGGCCTTTCTGGTTTCCAGGAATGCATAGTAACATAACTCAGGGACAAATATGCAATAAAACTTAGTTTTGAAAATGCTTATCTAAAGAAACTATAGGACTACTTCCATTTGATATATTATTTGGTATTATCAGAAAGGCAGATGAAATACTGTTTTTCTAACCCTTTGTAAGATTCAGTAGGTACAGAACAGGGAAGATTATATGTCTCCTTTGTGCAGAAACAATTCCACACAGATAAGCCTTTGGTCTCTGCTGCCTACCAGTCCTCACACTCGTTCCCTTTCAGAAACACAAAATTTGTTTTGGAAAGACAAAACCAAAGGTATTATTAAGTGGTTCTGAGCGTCCCGGAATTAAGTGATCCCATTTAGCATGAGCTTTTCAGAACAGAAGGGATGACTGTACTGTACATCAAATGACTCAGGAGAGAAACATCTCTTCTTACACAAGTGGCTCGGACTGAAGAAACTTTGCTCCATGTAAAGACTTCTCAGTGGGGGAGCTGCAGGGCTGACTGCAGTGCTGCCTACCAGAGTAAGGAATTGCAAGGAAGAGCTGCATGCAAACCCAGAAGGAGCTCACTGTGCTCGTCTGTGATTCCCCATGGTCCCCCGGGGGGGCCTGGAGGCCATAGGAGAAGGACTTCACAATTGGGGGATGCAGCCAGGAATGCTGAGGTCGGTAGATTTGTTCCCCTACTGGACTGAGCTCTGTTGGGCAGCCGCCGAGCAGCACAGGGTGGACTTGGAGCTTGTGGCCATCCAATGCACAGGTGTGTCCCTTCCCAGTAATGCCCAGACAGCTTTGAGCATAGTCGGGCACGCCAGTCTCTTTCTTTAAAAAGTGCCTTCTTACAGCTTTGCTTAAAGAAAGAGAATTTTGCTCTTCTAGAATGTTGACAAAGCAATCAGAAAACAGGGAGGGTCAGCTTGAGGGGGTGAATGCAAGGATGAAGGGCGTATGAACTGAAAAGCAATTTTACTGAGACAGCAGCATTCATAGGCTCTCTGTTTCTCTCTCACACACGAAGTGTCTAAGAAATATTTGACAACATCAGGTGAATTTGGGTCCTCTTTTTCCCACTAAGACAAAAAAAAAAATAGTTGGAGCAGAGCATCAATACAAAGACAGTTCCATCTCAGACTTAATAGCCTATCTTGACCTGTATAGAGAAACTATTGAATGGAGATAAGATCTCCAACTACAATCCTGACAGAAAACAGGAAAAAAGAGTGGCTATTCAGTCGCTTTATCATTACTTAACCAGAACCTCAAGTTTGCTTATTTCTCTTCTCACTTATTCTCCATCTCATGAAGTCATTTCCTTTTAATACCAAATAAATCCCCAAGTTATAAAAACATGATTTTTCCCCTCCAGCCAGTGACCAAAAGGCCTCATATTTCTCAAATTTTAAAACTCGACTTAACTATGTTTGAAATAGTCTGAGTTGGAAAAGAGGTTGTTGATTGGGCTGTACATTTAAAGCATACCAGGGGATGTGAACTTCATAGCGCAATCACCAACAACTAGTCACCGGTGTCCGTGATGGACAGAATCAGGTTGATTTCACTTTCCAGAGTAGGAGAGTAGCCTAACAACTCTGATTATCCTCAGGCTATTGCTCCTGGTGCCTTAAAAGCCATTCCTGAAATGTCATTTATTGTCACCGTTATTTTCTGCCAGAGCTGCCAGCAGCGTGGTAACTTCTGAATTGTCCCAGCAGGAAAAAAAACAAAAGGAAGGTGAGAAAACCAGGCATGCCCAAATTTGCACCACATTCTTTTTTATTGAGATATAATTCGCACATGATTAAATTCACTCTTTTAAGGTGAACAATTATTCTATGTATTCAAAGAATTATGTCACCATCATTGCTATCTAATTTCAGAACATTTTTGCCACCCCAAACAGATTTTGCCATCACCTAAAATGCAATCCCCATTAGCAGTTTCTCTCTTCCCCTGTCTCTCCCGCCCACTCTCCTGTCCTTATATTGGTCATTTCATATAAACAGAATCATATAACATGTGGTCTTTTTTACTGGCTTCTTTCATTTATCACGTTTTCAAGGTTCATTGAGATTGTACTATGCATAAGTACTTTTTTCCATTTTATCAACAAATTTGTATTCAATGTGTGGATGTACCACATTTATTTATCCATTCATCACTTGATAAACATCTGAGTTGTTTATACTTTGTTGGCTATTATTTTAATAATGCTGCTAGAACACATAGACAAACTTTATATGGATATAAGTTTTTCATTTGTCTTGGGTATACCTAGGATTGGGATTGCTGGGTAATATGGTACCTCTGAATTTCACTTTTTGAAGAACTACTAAACAATTTTCAAAAGTGGCTGCCCCATTTCACAATCCCACCAGTAAGGTATGAGGGTTAAAATTTCTCCTTATCTTTGCCAATATTTGTTATTCTCTGTCTTTTATATTTTAGCTACTTTAATGGGCTGATGTGGTATTTTGTGGTGGTTTTATTTGCATTTCCCTGATGACTAGTGAGGTTGAGCAACTTTTCTTGTGCTTATTGGTCATTTGCATATATTTTTTTTTTATAATTTTATTGAATCATAATTCTGTACATTTGGTGCAATCATAGGGCATGATTCATATACATTCAGAAATGTTTTCATCGTACTGTTACAGATAGCCTTCATGGCATTTTCTTGATCACTATATAAAGACATTGATACTCTACATTTAATAAGTTTCCCCAGTACCCTGCAGTTTGGCGAGGGCCAGGTTCGAACCCACCACCCTGGGTATATGGGGCCAGCACCCTACCCACTGAGCCACAGGCACTGCCCCATCCTAATAGGTTTTAATACAACAGAGACAAAAACTTCTCCATGCAGCTTCAGCTTCCACATTGCAACCAACCTTTAAGAAACCACCACTTGTACAGTTTTGTTGTAGTGTCAAAGTATATACACAATTATCTGAACAAGTTCATAAAATTCCTTTTCCAGTGACTTATCTGTGTGAAATTAGATCGTCTTTGTATTCTTCATCCACAACCATGTATCACAAGAGACTGAATCCAGAAGCAGAGAAACTCCAGCTGTCTTCCATGAAATTGGATGTTACAGAGCTTTGCAAAAAATGTAAAACAATGTCACTCTTGTATTTTGTTTAATTTTAGGAAATAGTTTTTTTATAAAAATGTGTCACTTATGAAATGGGTTATTTTTAAATGAATTAATAAACTCACATTTCTGTTTTAACTTTTTATGGCAAATATCTATAAATACAAGCCAAATGTAAAAAATCCTTCAGGGGGTCCTCAAAATTTGTAAGAAAATAAAGTGGTCCCAAGTCCAAAAATGTGAGAAATGTTGATCAGCTAAAACCTCCCATTGACTTGGTGCCTGTAGCTCAAGTGGCCAGCCACGTACACCCGAGCTGGGTGTTCAAATCCAGCCTGGGCCCGCCAAACAACAATGACAACTACAACCCCCAAATGGCCAGGCATTGTGGCAGGTGCCTATAGTCCCAGCTGCTTGGGACACTGAGGCAAGAGAATCATTTAAGCTTAGGAGTTTGAGGTTGGTGGAAGCTGTGATGCCACGGGACTCTACCCAGGTGACGGCTTGAGACTCTGTCTCAAAAATAATAATAAAAATAATAAACCTCCCATAATAAGGCTATTCTAACCAAGAAGCATGGAAGAGTGAAAAGAACAGGCACTTTGGACAGACCCAAGTTCAAATTCCAACTTCACCACCTAGTAGCTCTTTGACTTAACAGAACACTTTGTTGCTCCAAGCTTCAGTGTTCTTATCCATAAAACGGGAATAATAATACTCACCTTGTAGATTGTTTGAGAGTTAGAACTACTATTTATAGGCTCGGCACCTGTGGCTCAAGCAGCTAAGGCTCCAGCCACATACACCTGAGCAGGTTCGAATCCAACCCAGGCCCGCCAAACAACAATGACGGCTGCAACCAAAAAAATACTCAGGCGTTGTGGCGGGTGCCTGTAGTCCCAGCTACTTGGGAGGCTGAGGCAGGAGAATCACTTGAGCCCAGGAGTTGGAGGTTGCTGTGAGCTGTGATGCCACAGCACTCTACCCAGGCGCCAGAGCTTGAGGCTTTGTCTCAAAAAAAAAAAAAACAAAGAACTACTATTTATAATTCACTTAGCATAAGGCCTAATGGTAGATGCTCAAATATTTGTTGATTGAATACATATAGTAAGATGTTCAGTGTAATCAATGAATACTTTTGGTTGAAAGGAACAAAAACAGCTTTCACAGCAGTAAGAAAATTACCTTCCATAAGAAGAAGTTCGGAGACAGAAGAGTTCAACAACATTGTAAGACCCTTTCTGCCTCCTGTGCTAAGGCCTCAGTGTGGGCTTTCTACTTTAGACAGTGGGAAGACAGTAGCAGTGTCTCCAAGGCATCGCAGTCAGGTGGGACAGTGTCTTAAAGTAGAAAGACCCCCCCAACACACACACACATACTATCTCTTCTGAAAAAAGAAACATTTTCTTTCTTTTTCCTTTAAATTACAAAGAATACATTCAAAGACTTTGACCCACTACATAGAGTAAGAATCCCACTCTTTAAATAAAATATACAGATTTTTGGTAAGATTTTAAGTTCTGGGCTCGGCGCCTGTGACTCAACGGGCTAAGGCACCTGCCATGCACACCTGAGCTGGCGGGTCCAGCCCAGGTCCACCAAACAACAATGACACTGCAACCAAAAAAATGCCCTGGCATTGTGGTGAGCACCTATGGTCCCAGGTACTTGGGAGGGGGAGGCAGGAGACTCGCTTGAGCCCAGGAATTGGAGGTTGCTGTGAGCTGTGATGCCACAGCACTCTATCCTGAGTGACAGCTTGAAGCTCTGTCTCAAAAAAAAAAAAAAGATTTTAAGTTCTGAGAGATTCAAGGCTGATACCAATTAGATTTCTATTGCCTCAATGCCAAAGGACCACTGGACAGCAATTTTAGTTTACAAAACTCCACTATGACACCTGGTTCCTTTCCTCCCCTGTCAGACAGCTTTGTTCTACTTCATTAACCTCGTCTTTGCTCCTTGATAGTTCTTGGAATCCAGTTTCCAGATTTTTGGATTTCCTTTAAGAGGAACCATCATAACCATTTCCTGGGGATTTTTGCAGATGAAAGCAAATGGAGAATCAAATTCTTGACTGATGTCTGGAAACTGCTGGTTGAGTTGCTGCTGAGACAAGCACCTATTATGTCCACACAGCCCAGAAGACAACGTGATGGATATTCGCTGGGAAATTCTACATTCTGCCAGCAAAGACAACGCGTAGCCTGGAGTTCTGAGACTTCTTGCCGGGAGGGTTTTGGGGCTGTGGCTGCTATCCAAAGTCATCCTCTATGGGAGGTGTACCAGGATCTTCCCTTCACCCTTTTAATTCCTCTGACAAGCAGAGGAGCCCAGGGCTGATGTATAGAGAGGCACCAGCCACCATCAAAGCCTTCTTGAAATTCTTGATCCTGGATTTGCCACTGGTGTTGAAAGGATTGAACTCTAGTCCCAGCCCTGATGGATGGAAAGCCTTCTTCTGTGAGGCTGCACCACTGAGGAGGGGCCTGGTACAGACTGGGATTCACTACAAAACGCTTTCTCTGCATTGTTTCCAGCAGACTCGCATTTCATTGACCTGAATTTGGCCACGTGTCCATTTCTGCACCAATCCCTTCCCAGGGGAACCGGGTGTTCCTTTGACCAATCAGGCCCATTTTTGGAACAGGAGGTGGGGTTGAACTTCCCTGAGGGGCAGGCCTGCTGGGTGATCACCTTCAAAACAAAGTCAGGGGTTTGTTAAGAAGGGAAAAGAAAGAATAAAAGGAATCAGTAGGCAATCACACAGGGTCCATTACCATTAGTAAATAAAGTTCTGGAACAGTGGGTCTCACATGCTGGTAGGCAGACTGGCCATCTGAGAGTTTATAAAAAAATATCGCTCAAACCGTAATGTGCATGTGAATTGCCTGGGGATCTTGTTAAAATACAGTTTCTAAATTTGTACCAAGTTCTCAGATAAGGTAGCCCCTGCTGGTATATGGACCACACTTTGGGTAGCAAAGATATACATTTCACATCTTCAGATTACTGACTCCAAATCTCCCAGGGGCTCCAGGTTCCGAGAACTGGGTTCAGTGTGGTCAGTGCCAACAGCTTCCAACACACGTGCATTCAGCAAGCTCTGACAGAAGCTGGTGCCCCGCTGTGCCCCGGGCTCATTACTGCAACTACGAAGGGTCCACGCTTTGTGGGGGAGGGAAGCAGAAGGCCTTCGTGTAATGTGGGAGGCACCGCAAAGAGATGTCACAAGTGCCCCCGGAGCCAGGGACAGGAGCACTGTGGTAGTAAAGGTTTCACAGCTGAGGAGAGGGCCCTGGTACTGGGCCTAGCCTGAAGTAACGTGGGTGTGAAAGAAAGCCTGGAGATGTGAATACAGACGCACCTGTCGTGAGAATAAGAAGGAGTCATCTGGGCCGGGGCTGACGTGACACAGCTGGCTGGTCGCTTCAGGTCCTAAGTGACCTCATGTCTCCTGTTCTTGTTGTTTTGTAAACTCAGCTTTAACCTGAAAGTGTGTATCTTGAGCAGTTTAGGCACCTGGTTTAGGGGATTAACTTTTTAATTAGAAATGTTGTTTTGGCCCATGGGTTATGGCGACTACTGTTTATTATGTGTCACGGGTTATGGCGATTACTGTTGTTTAAGATAAATGTTAGTTACTATTACGATAATGGTTAGTACAGTTCTTGCTTTTAACTTTTGTGTATAGAACTGTTATTTGGAAAGGGAAGAAACAGTCTTGGAGAGGTTGCTCTCACTGTTCTCCAGAATCCTGGCCTTCTGACAAATAGTTTGGAGGCCCTTTCCCTATCCCTGCAATTTGGCTAATATGACAGGTGCCTGGAACCAAGTATATTCAGGGCAGTGAGAAGGTCTCTGTGGCTTATATACAGGCCAAGAGGAGGCAGGGGAAGAAGTTGGAAAGGTAGCCTGGTGCTAGGTCACGAGAGGCCTTGAATGCTGTGTTCAATCACTCTGTAGCTGTTCTCAACCTTGACTGCATAAATAATCACCCAGAGAGCTTGAAAATACCCTGATGCCCAGGCCACACCTACATCAATTAAATTCTACTTTCTGGGGTGGTGGGGGAGGGAAAGCAGCCATCAGTACATTTTGGAGCAGGTGATGGGCTGTCCTGTGTCCTGCCAAAGCTGAAGACGACAGCTTCACAAGAGCTAGTGTCTGCCGACCCGTTTGCATAGAGCATGTTTGGCCCTATGAGAAGAGCCCATCCTTCTGAAATGTACTTTTCATTTCAATTTGACATTCAAAGTCAGAATCATGAAAAAGCTTTGATGCCCCAGAAGCCATGTGATGGGCGTTGGAACGGAGCTCCCCTGCACAGGGCCCTGCGGAGCGCAGGCAGATGAAGCCTGCCTTTTGTTCCCCCAGGCCTGGCTTTGCTGAGAGCTGATCCCTATGAAGCCTCAGTTGCTGGGCAGAGGGCACCTCTTTCTCGTCGCCCAGACCACGAGGATCTTTGACTAGAACGATCTGCAAAGGATTTGCCAAATGAGAACACACCTCCCCTCCCCTCACTGCCTCTTACTAACTGAATGCCTGCTTGGCATATTTTTACTTGATAAGATGAAACATGAACTACCCACATGGCAGAGGCCGACAGTTAGCTTTTCCTGGGCTCTTCACAACAGGCATTTTTATGTGTGCTCTTGGTTTTGATCTCAGTTTTCAGCCGCTGAAGTGTTATGGTTAAGAAAAGTTGTCTCTTCTCGCATTTATCACCGCTAGTCCCTGAAATAATCTTTATGGTGTCCAAACGTTGCTGGGAAACAGTCATAGTTAGAGTTCCCTTAAGTTGCTGAATTTCTGGGGCGTTTTGAATTTTTAAAAAATATTTTAAATGATTCCGTAGACGTATAAACGAACACAATTAGAACACAGCACTCCAAATGTGTTCACCCTCTAGCTCAGTCCCCCAGTTGTAGTTAATACAGTGTTCAGACGTCTTCGCTGTGCTGAAATGAGCTCTTTGGCAGCAGCAGAAGGAGACGGAGCAGGTGTGCCAGGCACAGCCCAGCAGGTTCCTGGGAATGTGCTCCCAGCTTTGGGCAGACTTTGGTGTGGCCTTAATGATTATTTTGACTGTGTCTTGTTTTACAGTTCCCACCCAACACATGGGAGGTGAAGTGCTCCTTTGTTTTCAGGATTAAAACATCTTGCAGGAGCCTTCTGGGGTCCCCTTTGCTTTTGCGTGGAGAGGCCCCAGATGAGAGGTCTGCCCTGTTCCTTTATAGCACTCACAGGCTCATTTTTCAAATAATTCACCCAATCTCTTCCCACCATGAAAATCCAGCCTTCCTCCACAAGCAAATGATGAGATCTGAAAATAAATAAATAAAACACTTAGCCGAAGCTCTGATCCAGAGGCTGGATTCCAAGGAAATGACAGGCTTTCGCTCTGGCTGTGCAGATGTGACTAGGAATCCACACCAGCGCTCACACAGAAAGGGAGCTGGCCTCCATGTGCACTGCGTGCCAGTGTGTGGGTGGCCTGGGGCAAAGTCAGCCTCCACTGGGTTTGAGACCCTGAGCAGGAGGCCTGGCTGCCGCCTGACCACTTACAAAGCGAATATGCAGTTAGCAAACAAAACCTCGCCCCACCCCCCAAGTCCGTCCCAGAAGCCTGTGCCCAGCAGCCTTGGCTGAGTGGTGGCCTCCCATTCCTGTGGGCCACTCTAACCAAGCTTGGCTCTCCCAACACCCTGCCTTTGAAGACAGGAAGGGAGTGGAACTTCCCTCAATGTCAGGGCTTTCATCTTGGTTCTGGGGGACATTACCTACCTCTTCGTGGATCACTGATTGCTTTCAAAATACCAGGAATCATTATTTTACCTTACAGGGCTATTGTGTGCTATGATTAATTTAGCTGGGGCTCTTAGAAAACAGTGAATGCTGGGTGGCCTTCTAAGTCCTCATTTTACAAAGTGCTTTCACATTCCCGGCAGCCAGTTGGATGAGAAGGGCTGTTCACCTCAACCTGCAGGCAGAGTCCTTTTCCTTATCTGATGCTCACAGGGCCTTGCAGTCCCTGTGATGAAAACGCACTGCTTCCAAGTGAATCCAATAAACATTAAGTAGTGATGTGAATTAAGTTTTTTAAAAAAGCAAACTCGGCTTGGTGCCCGTGACTCAACGGGCTAAGTCGCCAGCCACGTACACCTGAGCTGGCGGGTTCAAATCCAGCCTGGGCCCGCCAAACAACAATGATGGCTGCAACCAAAATATGGCCGGGCGTTGTGGTGGGTGCCTGTAGTCCCAGCTACTTGGGAGGCAGAGGCAAGAGACTCACTTGAGCCCAGGAATTGGAGGTTGCCGTGAGCTGTGATGCCACAGCACTCTATCCAGGGTGACAGCTTGAGACTCTGTCTCAAAAAAAAAAAATAAATAAATAAAAAAGCAAACTCATTTCTAACAAATAAAAGGAAGACATAATTCATGCTGATTAGCTGGGAGACATAGCCCATACAAAGGTCTGACAATTAAGTTCCTGAACTCATCCTAGAAAAAAGTGCTACACATGTCATTACGAATATCACTGTGGCCACCTTTGAAGTCCTCCCCTTTGGGAAGCTGTGCACCGACGCCATTGCCTAGTCTTTCCTTCAAAGCAATTTTGGAACTTTTCTTCTGGAATAGCCTCCAGAGCTACCTTCATATTACCTATGATGTTCTGAATGTCATTAAAATGTCTTCCTTTCAATATTTCCTTTATCTTTAGGTAAAGAAAGAAGTCACTGTGGGCCACATCAGGTGAGTAGGGAGGGTGTTCTAATACAGTTATTTGTTTGCTGGCTAATAACTCCTTCACAGACAGTGTCCTGTGAGCTGGTGCATGGTCGTGACGCAAGAGCCACAAATTGTTAGCAAAAAGTTCAGGTAGTTTTTGTCTAAGTTTTTCGTGGAGTCTTTTCAGCTCTTGCAAATAGTAAACATGGTAACTGTCCAGGTGGTATAAATTCATGAGTAAACATTGTTTTGACTCTTGATTTGGATTGATGGAAATACAGTGTTGGCTGACTTCCACTGTGCACATTGACACTTTGTTTCAGGGTTGTATTGGATATACCCAGATTTCATCACCACTGCTCACATGGCCCCAAACATCACCTTGCCTCTCCAAAAGGTCTTGACAAACTGTGATTCTCCTTTGCTTTTGTTCATCAGTGAGCTCCTTCGGAACCATTTTTTTGCACATACCTTTCTTATGCCAACATTTTCCGTTAAGATTTCATGTTTCTCTATTAGTGTTTACTTGGTCTGAGTTTCTCACAGTCAGTTGATGATTCTTTGTTGTTGTTGTTGTTGTTGCAGTTATGGCTGAGGCCAGGTTTGAACCTGCCACCCTTGGTATGGGGTGTATATGGGGCTGGCACCCTACTCACTGAGCCACCATCAGAAAAAATGTTTAATTCATTTGTACACTTCCACTGTCTTCATGACATTATCCCCATAAACTTGGACTAACACAACTTTGATTTCACTTCCACTCTTGCTAAATTTAACGAGAAATTGACAAATGTTTATTGGGTGCTCTAACTCAAGCTCCAACATTTTCATGACAGCACACAAAAACACGCAACAGCAATAATGAGCGCCACTCAGCAAGACACTGTCACATGTGAACGTGAACACAACTGTGAGATGCTGATATACCAAGGTTATGAAACTCTATGGAGTTGTTTGTACAGTGCTGCCAACATAAGTCCACAGTGGCAAGTTCTTGAATTTAATTGTAGAACTTCATATTTTGGAGATACATAGGGCAAGAGTTTAAGTTTAACTGAAAAGATCTTCCTCAAAGGAAAACTACTGCTCACAGCCTAGGGATTCTACTCAAGCCATTTTGTACCTTCCCCCTTCCCTTTCTTTCTGCTGACCCCCTTTAATGCCGAAGTGCACAGGCAACAGAATGAGCCTTTACAAGACACATTAGTTCATCTTGGGTGGTACAGAAAGGCAATGATTATAAATGCAAGGGACACTTTGATAGTGGGAAGGGGGTAGCTCAGCCCGGCTCTGTGAATTCCACATTCTTCCCTTGGGAAGAGCAGCTATGGTTGCTGAAAGCCCATACTGCCAGCAGCCAGGGGGTCAGCAAGTACCCAGGGGGGCTGAAGGGCTTTCTGGAAAACTACCCCATCTCTGCCTCTGACTCTAGGGATGCATCAGGATGTGCCAAACTCATCCCGTTTGGCTGTTTTAAATTGCCCTTTACATGTGTTTTTAATTTTTATGTAATAAAAGAACAAATGCTTTATAATTAAAGACCAGTTGGTGATTAAAATCAGTTCTGTTGATGGTTAACAAACACTGGTAGAGGCTGATATAAATCTTTATGAGATCGCAAGGCCCACATCTGTGACAGTTCCTCCCCTCCCAGCTATGTCTCCTCTGAGGCAGCATGCCTCTCCACTTTCCCCCAACATTGTTTTGGCCCAGTAATTCTATCTTGCTTACACAATTGCTCATCCTTTATCCTCCTGTTTTTGATTACCAACTGGTGTTTATTTTAAATGTAGTTACTGGCCAATTAAATAGAAATTAGCTACATTTAGAGGCAGGGTTTCCTGATTATGCTTCTTCCTTTGACAACTATTCATTCTTCTTTAGGCTATCACGACAGCAGAAATCCCAAAGGCAAAGTTCAACACTGCTTTGCCAGGGCCCTTCAGAGTAGCTACCTGTCAGATCCAGAGTTGAAGGAATTAGGGAGGAGATGCTGTATTCACCCATTAGGACCTGGAGCAAGCTGGGCTGGAACTGGAGCTGTTTCCTGTTGTGATTCAGTTAAACCCTTTCTGATTCAAGACAGACTCTCCTACTAGAAGGTCAGCTTATTTCACTGAAAAAGAAGAAGAAAAAAAGAAAAGAACATCTTTTGCTTTTCTTCGTCTTTTAGAACAGCTGGAATGCATCTTTTTTCTACCCAAACACTGACCACTGTTTGGTTGGGTGAAGGAGAAACTCCCTTCCTGGGCTGGGTGGAGCACATAAACTAAGTCAGTCCTGGCCGGCAGGGAACAACCCAGCTATAGGCTTCCTATTTTCAAATCAAACCCATTGTGCTAATCACCTAGATCAGTGGTTCTCAACCTTCCTAATGCCACGACCTTTTAACACAGTTCTTCATGTTGTGGTGACCCCCAACCATATAGCAACGAGAATAATTTTAAGGTTGGGGGTCACCACAACATGAGGAACTGTATTAAAGGATCGCGGCATTAGGAAGGTTGAGAACCACTGACCTAGATAATCTGATTTGGGTATTATTTATTCTAAAATGAGAATAAGAAAACCATCTGTGACAATTCATTAGCGCAAGCCTTTTTCAGTCCCAACATGTGCTTGTGCAGACTGCATAAAGTGTATACAAAGTCTATAGGGTGTGGGACTATTTATATTGCCTCCTCACCAGGAAATATTTTCTTCTATTGCCACAGTTTGGCTATTTCACTCCTCCAAAGCTCATGTTGAAATGTGATCCCCAGTTTTGGAGGTGGGGGCCTAATGGGAGGTGTTTGGACCATGGGGGTAGATCCCTTGTGAATGGCCTGGTATTATCCTCCAGGTAATGAATGAATTCTCACTCTTAGTTTATGTGAGAGCTGATCATTAAAGAGAGTCTGGCAGCTTCCCTCCTCTTTGCTTCCAGTCTGAACACGTGATCTCTACCCACCAGCTCCACCATGAGTGGAAGCAGCCCGAAGCCCTCACCAGTTCCTGCACAGCCTGCAGAACCATGAGCCAAATAAACCTGGCGTCTTTACAAATTTCCCAGCTTCAGATATACCTTTATAGCAAAGCAAATAGACTAAGACACCTACAAGGGTCATTAAATCTTGTTTATAATAGCAAAAAACCAGAAAATTGCCAAAAGTATAATAATAAGGGACTGAGATTGGCTACATAAAATATATATTTTTTTAAGAACTGGATTTTGCTTTATTCTAGTTTACAAAGCACAGCCCCAGACTCAACACTTGGCTCCACGTGATATGCCAATTCTAAGTGAATACGAGAGGCTGCTTGCAGTCTAGGTTGAGGTTATGGGGCAGGCTGTGTCTGGGCTCCATTACAAAGAATGCTGTGATTGGCTGGCAATGCCTGTCATGCAATACCCCATCCTTGGCCTTAGGTAGTGGTTCTGCTAGCCATGCTGCCTTGTCTCACTGGCTAGGTGGCTGAAGAGGCAGTGTGAAGGCCGGGGGAACCCACACAGGGTTTTGCAGTGCTCTGCATGCTGCAGGCCACATTAGCGTTAGATCCTTATCCTCTGGAGTCTGCCTCATCCAGGTGAAGACAGCTCGCTGGCCTCAGTGGGTTAGCCATGACTTGGGAGTAAAATCACTAAATGAAGAAGACAGTCTTCATTTAATCAGTTCCAAAATGAGGTTACGCAGCTTCCAAAAGTACTGTCACAGCAGAAACCATGAGGGTGAGTATAAAGCATTGTTTCTAGAAAATACCAGAGGGACCAAGCATAACCCCAAATTGGCCTTCTTCTTGCTCTTGATGCCACTCCAGACCCAGGGCCAGGAGGTTACTTTGTCCAGCTGACTTTGGGAATGTCGTAAGGCTCTGTGAGTGTATCCAGGTGTCTGTTGAAGTTCTCTACCCTCTGCTTGTGGGTTTTAGATGCTTTCTTCAAGATTCTTTCCATTTGCCACTTCTCCTGCATCTTTTCGAAAGCCACCTGGGCCGGGGGCCAGGCCACACCGCTCCTCCTCCTTGTTCTTCTTACTCGTTCCCATCGCTTCCAGGAGTTTCGCCTTGTCTTTACCCTTCTTTTTCTTCTTCTGCTTGGTCACGCCGAGTTCTGCAATGCCTTTCAGCTTCAGGGGTCCCTTTTGGACCTGCTCGTAGGCCTCCATACTCTTCGCCCGCAGTTATGTAGTAGACTGCCCGGCTAAATCAAATATATTACACATTCAGTGAATGGAATAAAGTGCAGCCACTAAAAGTTAAAGGCAAGGGCTTCCACACTCTGAGATATAGAGAGCTACAAGGGACATCATTGTCACATTCACAATGAAAGTTATTGGGCTAACATCAAATTCACATTTTTTGAAACTATCTGAGAGCTAAAGTTTCAGAGCAAACAACAGGGCCAAAATCTAAAAAGAAGTCATGTGTATAGAAAGAAAAGAAAGGCAAAGTGCTTACTTGGGGGAGATGCTACTGGACAACAGTAAGAAGAGTTCAGCTGAACACAATCACATGCCACATGATACCACTTTGGTCAACGATGGACAGCGCAAATGATAGTGGGCCCACATGATTACAATACTATATTTTTACTGTACCTTTCCTATTTTTAGATATGTTTAGATACACAAATGTTTGCCATTGTGCTATAACTGCTACAGTATTTAGCAGAGTAACATGCTGCCCAGGCTTTGCAGCCTAGGAGCAATAGGCTATACCATACAGCCTGGGTGTGCAGTGAGCTGTACCTTTTAGATTTGTGTAAGTGCACGCTAAGATGTTTGCACAATGATGAAATCACCAAATGATGCATTTCTCGGAATGTATCCTCATCGTTAAGCAATACATGACTGTACTTGATAAGCTGATGAAGACTAAGTATAAACTGGTGGGTGAGTATGAAAACGCTTGGGGATGAGGGCGACAGAATTTGGAGGATGTGCAGCTCTGTGGGCTCTTGCATTTCACCCCCAATAGGTGCCCATAGAAGAGATTGGAAAAAGCTCTAAATGGGGCCCATTATGTTGTAGAACTGAGAAAGGGTTAGAACAGTCTTGTAGGAGGGTCAAGAAACTTCAGCTGGATCCATTTGTTCTATCTTCTTTTCTTTTCTTTTTTTTTTTTTTAATAATTTTATTGAATCATAATTATGTACCTTGGTGCAATCACAAGGCACGATTCATATACATTCAGAGATATTTTGATCATACTGTTACAGATATCCTTCATGGCATTTCCTTGATCACTATATAAAGACATTAATACTCTACCTTTAATAAGTTTTGCCAGTACCCTGCTAAGATGCACCGTAGGTTTGTTCCCACTAATTGCCCTCCCTCCAAGGAAGAAAGTCTTCATCTGTAGAGGAAAAGAGCAATAAGCAGGTCATTGGTGGACAGGGAACAGAAAGAAAACCTCGGGAGGGATGGGATTACATACTGGGCTCAGAAATA
>CAUYON010200570.1:0-11857 GCA_963573935.1 Arctocebus calabarensis | reverse complement strand
CACTAATTGCCCTCCCTCTACCCATCCTCCCCCCACCCCTCCCCTCCCTTTCCCCTATCCCTGTATTCCTGTGCTATAATTGGGTTTTAGCCTTCATATGAAAGCTATAAATTAGCTTCATATTAGGGCTGAGTACATTGTCTCTCACTCTTATCATCCAACCAAGAGAAAACATTTCACATTCCAGGGTTTGCAATACAAGTACTTTTATTATAGTCATTTAGGAATAGCAAATAGTTCCAGTTTTACAGTTGGAATTGAATAAAGAGAAAAGTCTTGGTCAGGAGAACAACTCAATGATCCTCAAATAAAACTTTCATAGACAAATTATCCAAGTCATTTAGACAAAATATTTATCTTAATAAAGTCTCTTATTTCATTGCAATGAGTCAAGCACATTTTTGTTCTGAGAGCCTCTAACTCTTTTCCAGATTACATATATTTTAAAGTAAATGAAACTGCCTGGCTGCTGTCTCATTAACCTTTGACTACGTGCCTACCACTATGCATTTAGCAGTAAGGATATGAGGTTTTCTTGGGAAAGACTAAAAGCATATTTATTTATTTATTCATTTATTTATTTATTTGGAGACAGAGTCTCTTTGTCACCCTTGGTAGAGAGTGCCATGGTGCCATAGCTCACAGCAACTTCAAACTCTTGAACTCAAGGAATTCTCTTGCCTCAGCCTCCTGAGTTGCTGGAACTATAGGCTCCCACCACAAGGCATGGCTATTTTTAGAGGCAGGGTCTCACTCTGGCTCAAGCTGGTCTTAAATCTCAAATAATCCACCTGCCTCAGCCTCCCACAGTGCTAGGGTTACAGGCATGAGTCATAGCTCCCAGCCCAAAAGCGTATTTATTTTGAAAAAAAATTCTTTCTAATGTAATGCAAGATCTACTTTTTCTATCAAATTTGTACAGTTTATTGTACCACTTTGTCTTCTTCATAATATCCTCAGCAGAGAACAGCTTGGACTCATGATTTGAGGATACTTGATGGTTACAATTTAGAAAAAATGTTATAAAGCCCTTAATTATTCCAAACATATATATTTTATGCTGATATATGCAAATTGTATAGTAATCAAGATAGTGAGTAAACTTTAAATTTTAAGACTTTTGGGTTTGGGGTTTGTTGGTATTGACAAAGTTTCCTTCACCAAACCTTAGTAAGGTTCTTGAACATTCTCCTAGACTTAACTATACACTTCCTTGTAAAATCTAGCTTTAGCAAAGAACCCTGCTAAGTTAGTTTAGCAAGAATCTCCCATCCTTTGTATTGATCACCACTGATATCTGGCCAGATTCCTTATTCTTCACTATCCCTCAGGTAATGTCTGATCACTTAACAAAAATCCTGTTAAGTTGGTTTAGCCAGAACCCTCCTCACTCCTGATGTTTCCTCACAGTAATTTTCTCTTACAGGAAGGAGTCAAGACCCATGGCCCCTTGGAGGTTGGCTAACAATCACTGACATGAGGCAGAAGGATGAATAGGAAAAAAAGCATACAAATTTATTTAACATGTATCCACAAAAGCACTCAGAAAGAAGATCAACCCCCAAATGGGGTACAGAAACAGAAGCTCATATACCATCTTGAGATTACAAAAAGAGTAGGGGCTTAGATCATGGCGAAACAGGCTATGGGAGGGAAAAGAAGAGGAATTCAGTAGAGAAGAAATAAGTGATTATAAGGGAGTTTTCAATGGACTTGAAGAACACATAATGGTCTGGAACCTGCAGGATAGACAATGGTATATGACACATTGTCTATCCAGGTTTTTGACAGACTTTAGACTTTCTTTCTGCAACATGAGTTCAGTTCATGACAACTCAGGGAAGAGACTGGAGGCAACTGTTTTTTTTTCTTGGGTAGGTGCAGACATCAGGCAGATGAGGAAACTTTGGAGAATCCTATGCTTTGGGAAAGATGGTGGTGATGGGAGAGAGAAGGTCATAGGAAATTTGAGGTTTCTGCAGCTCTGCATGTCAGAATGCCATAAAAGGGGTATCAGTTCTGAGCCAGTACTCTGTCCACTGACACTTCCCCTCTCCCACTTCTGTCAAGTTCAATCTCTCTCCTCTGCTGCAAGACACCATTGCCATAGTCTCTATACCTATTGTGATAACTTGAGTAAAGTCTTCCTTACCAAGCCTTAACAAACATAGGAGAGAAAAGTGAATACCCACAAAAGCAGTGAGATTTAGGAATTTGTATACTTTCTTCACTGGAGAGTTGTTGGGGGGGGATGTAGGCAACTTAGGGGTAAGGAAATGATTTTGGAGAAAGACTAATGACACTCAGAAGAACAGAGAAAGCTGATGATGGAGTTTGGGTGTGACACTAACATCAGTGCCCTCCTTGTGATAAAACTTAATCTACTCTGGCTGTTAAACCTCCAGGGAGGGGTTTGATGACAATTGAGGGTTTTATGGAGTATTTGTTTCTATGCAGATGAGGAGAGTTCAGAGAATGCCTATTTCTGCATTTGCTGTTTTTCAAGTGCCTTCAGTTCTAAGCAAAATCAAGTTACCAAAGCAGCATATTTTGGGATGGCATTTTCTGAAAATGTAAACAACAGATATACGTATATGTCATTAATGTTAAAGTTACCATACCTTGCAAAACAAGCCTCCTGACTCCAAGGGATTAAACAAAAGGTTTGGACATGGACATGTCAGCTGTCAGTGGCGACATGACAAACAGAGGTTAGATGCCTTCATTCCAGCAGTCATGGACACCTAACTCTCATGGAGCCCTGGGGGAGGATGCCTTCCTCTTCCCTCCAACCTTCTCCCAACAAAAAGAACAAAAAGAGATTATAATGGAATTTCTGGCCTGTTAAAAGGAATTTCAGAATTATCAATTTAATGTAAAGAAAATAAAATAACATGATACTGGTGAAATTTTAGAATAGGATTCATACATTCAACAAAGACAAGCTTTCTAAGTATACAGTTTTGTGTATAATGTGTATTTTATCCACTCAAAATTAAGGTTACTTGAAGTTCAGCACTTGTCCCCTGAATTGCATCAGGAAAAGAGGGACAAGTGGATTGAGGAGAAGAAAAATGAAATATACTATTTTACTGGCCAAGGAGGTAAATGGCAGATTATGGTCTCAAAATACAAATTCCTTCTTCTGAGCAGAAGCACAGGGTTTTTAAAGTTTCTGATCCCATAATCCCATCTGGGTCCATGACAATCTGTGGCATATGCTCAGATTCATCTTATCTTTAGTTAAGGTCTCTTTACCTCCGCCTGGATTAATCCTATCTTTGGCTAAGGGGATCACATGACCTCGACCCATCCCATCTTCAGCTAAGGAGATTTTGTGGCCTTTGCCCGGATGATTCCCTTGAGCTATTCCCAATGGTACAAAGAACAAGACACGTTCCCTGCCCCTGAGGCCCCCTGGCCCCAGACAGGGATGCAGGTTTTAGTTTCCAAAAAGTTGAGGAAACAAAAAATATTTTTGCCATGTTTTTTATCAGGACATTCCCTCTGCAACACTAACACTAATATTTCAGTATCCTTAAATTATTTTATATATCAACAATAATATAACAGGTAGTAAGTATTTATGAACACTTAACAAATTTCAGCCTCTGCATTAAACACTTTAACTATTTAATCCTTACAACAACCCTGTACAACCAGTGCTGTCAATATATCTGTTTTATCTGAGTAGAAATGGAGGCTAAACTGGATGACAAGATTTTCCTACAGTCATCCAGATAGTGCATCAGGGCTTTCTGTCCAGACCTATTGTCCCAAACATTACATGGCTTCACATATACAATTAAAGTAACATTTTCCTCATTAACTGACACCTAATAATTATACATATTTATGTCATACAATTTGATGTTGCAACCTGTATGCCACATGTAATGATCAAATCAAGGTCATTAGTATGTCCATCACCTCCAACAGTTATCATTTCTTAGAGCTGGGAATATTTACAATCTTTTCTTCTAGCTATCTGAAAACACATCATAAGTTATTGTTCACATGAGAAAACAGTTCTATTCTCCAAAAGGCTTGACTACAGCCTTGTTTGGCCTTGAGCCACCTGCCTAAACCATCCTCTGCCAAAGGCTTTAGGAGGAACCACACATATTAATGTCTCAGCAGACAACCCCAGCACACAAACATCGGTCTTGGCAATAGACCTGAAAGATATCCTGTAACTCAGCTTCACACCCCTCATCTGTGATTCCAGCTTAGTACTGCTTGCATAAGAACCCAGAGGGGTCATCATCTGACTGTGCCACTGGAATAGGCTAGCAAGCCTCTGTCCCACAACAGATTCTAAAAGGATTTGTCTTGGCTCCAGCCCCTCTCTGTACAGCCTGGGAGAAATCTAGCCCATTCAGAGGGTGCTAGGAGTCTTACCCCTCTGAGCCACAGGACTTGCTCGCTGGCCTCCTTCCTATAGCAGATTCTACAGGGGCCTGTCCAGGTCAAGCCCATTGGCTGTGGTAAAAACTACTGGAAGACTCGCCCATCCATGCCAACAGGACAGGCTTGCCAGTCTAAGCATCACAGCAAATCCTGTCTTGACACCAGGACCTCCCTGCAGCAGCCCTGGATCTATCTTGCGTGTGGAGGAAATTGCTGGGAGATGTGCCTGGATAAGCTTCCTGAACTCTGTCCCACAGAAGTTCTTGAAAGGTCCCTGAATCTCAGCTCAAGCCCCTCTCAGTGGCAGCCTCGGTATAATATTGGCTGCAAAGGGAACTGCTGGGAGTATTGCCTGCCAATGCCATCAGGTCAGGCTTGCTAGCATGAGTCCCACAGCAGATTCTGAATTAGCCCTAAAACTCAGTTTCAGCTTCTCCTAGCTGTGGTGTGAAAGCGGTTATGTTCATCCAAAATCTCACTAGGATTTGCAAAACTTTGTCTCACAGTGGATCCAGCACCTGGTTCTTGGTCCTGGTCCCTCTTGTCTGCAGACTGAGAGCAGTTCTACCCACCAGGGAACCCATGGGAAAAACATGTCCTTCAGTGCCCCATTACCCCTGACCTCTGTCCTATTATGGATTGATCTTGAAATAGCTCTATGAATGGCTTCAGTCCTTCTTGACTGCAGTGTGAGAGCAAGTCTGCTCACCCAGAAATCTGCTGGGAGACACACTTGTCTCTGATCCTAGATATAATTCTGAAGATTTTATTTACACCTATGAACCCTACACAACCTTTTTTTTTGAGGCAGAGCCTCAAGCTGTCACCCTGGATAGAGTGCTATGGCATCACAGCTCACAGCAACCTCCAATTCCTGGGCTCATGCGAGTCTCCTGCCTCTGCCTCCCAAGTAGCTGGGACTATAGGCACCTGCCACAATGCCCAGCCATTTTTTGGTTGCAGCCGTCATTGTTGTTTGGCAGGCTGGGCTGGATTTGAACCCGCCAGCTCAGGTGTACGTAACTGGCCCCTTAGCCCGTTGAGCCACAAGCGCCGAGCCCCTATAAAACTTTTATCCATCTCAGTCACAGACTAGGGAGTATGACGATCACAGAGACCCATCCAGTGATCCAATGGGAGCTGTCCCAGAGACCCAGAGGAAGACATACCATCAGTACATCCAGTAAATGACTGGTTGTCTGTGTTCTCTGAAGCAGACCCTTATCCCAGTGCCAGTTCCACAGACCAGGGTCCTGCAGACAGTTCTGTCCACTCAAGGAATAAATAGGACCCACACCCACTAGATCCCCTGGAAATAGGCAAGATAACTACTGTCTCCACTGTGGACTTATCAGAACTTATAAGATATAGCAAGCAGTCCTAAGAAGGAATTTTATAGCAATAATTGCAAAATTAAACAAATGAGATTATATTAAACTATGCAGCAATGAAAACAATTAATGGAGCGAAGAGATAATCCACTGACCAGGAGAAAATATTTACAAACTATATGTCTGATAAGTGGCTAATATCCAAAATATATAAGAAATTCCAATAGCCTAATGACAAGAAAACAAATAACTTAATAAAAAATGGACAAGGGGCCTAAATAGATGCTTCTCAAAAGAAGATATACTAGTGGCTAACAGATATATAAAAACTGCTCATCATTATTAATCACCAGGAAAATGCAAAACCCACAGTGAGGTATCACCTCATACTTGTTAAATGGTTATATAAAAGATAAGTATTTGTGAGGATTTGGAGAAAAGGAATTCTTTTGCACTGTTGATGGGAATGTAAATTAATATAGCCCTTATGGACATTTCTTAAAATATGGCTCCTTATGAAGGTTCCTTAAAAAGGTAAAATTAGAATTACCATATGTTCTAATCAGCCCATTTCTGGGTACATATCCAAAAGAATTGAAATCAGTATGTAGGAGAGTTAGCTATATTCTCATATTAATTGTAGTGTTATATACAATGGATAAGATATGAAAGCAAACTTAATGTTTATCATCAGATTAATGCATTTGGGAAACATGGTATGTATATACAATCACACACAAAAAGGGAAACATTATCATTTGCAACAACATGGATAAGCTTAGAGGATGCTATGCTAAGTGAAATGAAATAGGCAGAGAGACAAATATTCTATAATCCATTTATATGTAGAATCTAAAAACATCCAACTCATAGAGAGTAAAATGGTGGTTACTGGAGGCTGGGGGAGGAGATAAAATTAATGGGGGAGAGGTTGATCAAAGGGTATACATTTTTAGTTAAAGAGGAGAAATAAGTCTTAGTAATCTATTGCATAGAATAATGACTATAATAAGTAATAACTACTGTATATTTCAAAATTACTAAAATTTGTAAATTTGAAGTGTTTTCTCCACAAAAAAGATAATATATGAAGTGATGAATTTGTTAATTAAGCTTGATTTATTCATTTCACAATGCAAACATATATCAAAACATCACACTGTACCCCAGAAATAAAAATAATTGTCATTTATCAACAAAAAATTTAAAAGCCCTCAAAACTAAAACAAAAATTGACAAAAATTAGCAAACAGCCTGCATGTGTACACACCCAATTGGTAACTACCTGGAGTGATGAATGTTTTAATTAACTTGACTATGGCAATCATTTTGCAACATGTATGTAAATATAGCAAATCATCACTTGTGCTTCACAAATAGATCTAATTTTTATTTGTCAATTATATTTCAATAAAGTTTGAAAAAACATTAGCAAACTGAATCTAACACTGTGTAAAAGGAATTATACTGCATGACTAAGGGTGATTTCTTCTGGGCATGAAAGTTTGATTTAACATTTGAAAATCAATTTGATCCACCAAAGCAACAAGCTAAAGGATACAAACCATACATTCCTAATGATCATATCAATAGATGCAGACAAATAATTTGACAAAACTCAAACCCACTCTGGTTTTAAAATTCTCAGCAAACTAGAAGAGAGAGAAATTTCCTCAGCTTCGTTCAAAATCTATAACATTATCATAATTAATGAGGATAGATGCTTTTCCACTGAGATCAGGAAAAAGGAAAAGATGTCCTCTATTAGCATCTCGACTCAAATCATTCTAGAAGACTTAGCTAATGCAATAAGAAAGAGAAGGGTAGGGGGAAGGTACACAGATTGAGAAAGAAAAAAAATATTCTCAAAAGAGATGACTGGATTATGTAGAAAGTCTAAAAGAATCAACAACAGAAAAAATTCTGGAACTAATAAATGATTTTAATAAGAATTCAAGATACTAGATCATGAAAATTCACTTGCTTTCCATTATGGTAGTAATATATAATTAAGATTTGAAATTAAAAGCACAATATCACTGACATTAGCACTAAAGAAAAATAAGTATAACAAAATTTGAACAAGATCTATATGAGGAAAATGTAAAACTCTATTAAGGAAGACAAGAAAAATCCAATAAATTGGGAGACCTTCCATATTCATGTATAGAAAAGCTCAATAGTGTTAATATGTCAGTTCTTCCCAATTTGATCTATAAATTTAGTGATCAATAAAAATACTTACAAGTTTAAATATTGTCAAAGTGATTATAAAATTTTCATGGAAAAGCAAAAATCCTAGAATAGTCAACAGAGTAATGAAGAAAATGACCACAGTCAGAGAACCGATCTTACCCAACTTCAAGACTTACCATAAAGCTACAGTAATCTAGGCAGTGTGGTATTAGTGAAAGAATAGACAAATAGTTAAAGGGAACAGAATGATGAAATGATGAGTCCATCAATAGATGCACACAAATACAGCCAATGGATCTTTGACAACATGGAAGGGAAATTCAATGGAGGAAAAAAAATCTTTTCAACAAATTGCTCGAACATTTGGATATTCATATGCAAAAAAATGGAATCTAGACACAGATTTTATACATTTTATAAAAATTAACTCAAAATAGATCACAAACCAAAATATTAAATTTAAAAACTGTAACATTTCTGTAAGATATGTTATCTGTAAGATGTATTATCTATAAGACAACATGAGGGAAAATCTAGGTGACTTTTCATTTGGTTGTGACTTTTTATATCCAATACCAAAAGCTTTCATTAAAATTAGAAACTTCTAGTCTGTAAAGGGACTATTCAAAGAATGAAAAGACAAAAGGTTGTGGAAAATCATCGAAAAACATGTATTTGACAAAGGACTGGTATCTAAAATATATTTAAAAACTCTAAGAACTAAATGAAAAGAAAATAAAAGATCTAAATGGACATCTTACTAAAAGAAATTATACAGATGGCAAATAAATGTTTAAAAATACAGAAGGCAAATAAATGTTTAAAATAAAACTTAGTCAACATTATATGTCATTATGGAATCACAAATTAAAACAATGCTGTGACATTACACGATTATTATTAAAGTGGCTAAAACTTTAAAAACTGACACTACCAGTTGCTGACAAGGATGTGGAGTACCAGAAACTTCTCATTCATTTTTGGTGGGGATGCAAATGAAATAAACATTTTGAACGACAGTTTAACAATTCCTTAGAAAGCTATATGTGGCCATGTGATTCAGCAATTCCACTCCCAGTTATTTACCTGGGATAATTTTATCACACAAAAATTAGCATATGAATGTTTATTGCAGATTATTCCTAATTGTCAAAAATTGGCATTAACCAAGCTATCCTTCAAAAGGCAAATGGGTAAACAAACTTGGTACATCCATATATTTAAATATTAGTTGTCAATGAAAAGAAATTAATTATCGAGCCATGAAAAGACAGGACAAAATCTTTAATGCACGTTGCTTAGTAAAATGAGCCAGTCTGAAATGGCTATATGTTATATGATTCCAATTATATGACATTCTGGGAAAGGCAAAACTATAGAGTCACTAAAAACACTACTCGTTGCCAAGTTGTGGGTGCAGAGGCGAAGAGGATGAAAAAATGGAGCACAGGGGGATTTTAGGCCAGTGAGACTATTCTATTTGATACTATAGTGGGGCATACATGGCATTATACATTTGTACAAACCTGTAGTGCTATACAGCACAAGCCCTAGTTGTGGACTGTTTAATAATTTGTATCTTTATAATAATCTGAAATTTAAAAAATTACCAGTGTTCGTTCACCATTTGTGAAAAAGGTACCATGCTAATGCAAGACACTAATGTAAAAGAAACTGTAATGGAGGCAGAGAGGAGGTATATGAGAACTCTGTACTATCTGCTTAATTTTCTGTAAACCCCAAACTGCTCTAAAAATAATCTATTAAATTTATTTTGAAAAGCCTACAGTGGGTGACTCCCGCGCACACTGAAGATGGTGGCAGCTGTGGTCAGTTGCTCCGGAGCTCGTTGCTGGACTCGTGAATGCCATCCAGTGGGGCATTTCTGCTCCTACAGCCCTTAGGCCTGCTGCTTGTGGAAGAACGCGCTTGACAAACATATTGTGGTCTGGTTCTAGCCCAACCTTTAGCACCAATTCCTCATACTGTGTACCTGCTGTCACCAGCATACACCCTATTTTAAGGGTACAGCCATTGTCAATGGGGAGTTCAAAGACCTAAGCCTTGATGACTTCAAGGGAAAATATTTGGTACTTTTCTTCTATCCTTTGGATTTCACCTTTGGATGTCCTACAGAAATTGTTGCTTTCAGTGACAAAGCCGATGAATTTCATGATGTGAACTGTGAGGTTGTTGGAGTCTCAGTGGATTCCCACTTTATGCATCTTGCCTGGATAAATACACCAAGGAAGAATGGTGGTTTGGGCCACATGAACATCGCACTCCTGTCAGATTTAACTAAACAAATTTCCCGAGACTATGGTGTGCTGTTAGAAGGTGCTGGTCTTGCACTAAAAGGTCTCTTCATAATTGACCCCAATGGAGTCATCAAGCATTTGAGTGTCAATGATCTCCCAGTGGGCCGAAGTGTGGAAGAGACCCTCCGTTTGGTAAAGGCGTTTCAGTTTGTAGAAGCCCATGGTGAAGTCTGCCCAGCAAACTGGACACCAGATTCTGCTACAATCAAGCCCAATCCGACTGCTTCCAAAGAGCACTTTGAGAAGGTAAATCAGTAGGTCACCCCATGTGTACCTTCTCACTGAAGAGAAGAAGCACAGTTGGAACCCGCATATCAGAGATGAACCAATTATGCTTGTATTCATAAATATTTCCCTAAATATTTTGTTTTTGTAATGCTGACTAACGCTTTTAAAATGTGGTTAGAGGCTAATATGAAGAGTTCTTTATTGGTAACATCTTGGTGGCTAACTAGCTAGTTTCTACAAAATGTTTAGTTGAAATCTTGTATTTGAAGGATAAAGGAAATGCTCTTTTTTCTTAGCCTTACTTAAACCTTTGTCTACACCAAAGTAGTACAAAAAGCATTGAAAGCTTCTGATCAAGGGTCCTGAAATTTTCTCTTTGAATTTCTTTGTAATACACTGAATCATCTTTTAAGGTAATGAAGGTCACAGTTTAAGTTATTCACATCAATGGTCTAATTTAACTCTCGCAATGGATGTATGTGTGATTGAAACAAATGTGAATCATGTTATTAAAAAAACATAGCAGCAGTTGGAGGTTCCTGTGGGCTGTGTGATGCCACAGCACTCCACTGAGGGCCATAAAGTGAGACTCTGTCCCTACAAAAAAAAAAAAAAAAACACACACACACACACAGAGCAGCAAAGTGACTTAACTGATCATGTGGGATCTTCATCCCTGAGATTTTTAGTTCACATAGTCATTTTACTTTTTCATTAGCTAACATAGTGTCTACATATGTTTCTAGGTATATTGATCAGGTGTAATATAAAGCATATTTATTGAATCCAGAGATTGCATTTTGAAATTATTATAATTATTTTCTTTCTCGAAGTGTTCATTGTTCATTCATATTTAAATATATAATAAAAACAATTTGCAGGACGGGAGGAAAAAAAAAAGAAAAGAAAAGCCTACAGTCTCCAATGATACATGCTGTTACCCCCAAGTGTCATTTCCTCTCAGCTGGAGGTCTCTCTCTTTTTCATGGAAAGTAAAAGGTTTCCTTCAAAATAAATATATATGAACAAACCATCTGCGGACACACTAAATTGCAACTGGAGAGTCCAATTTCCAATATATTTTCTCTAAGAAAAAAGAAGGTTTTAAGTATATCTCTTCCAATTGCTAGTCAATCACTGGTTAAACAAATCTTCCAGGTAAGAACACAGGGAATTAATTCTTTTTTTTCACATCCAGTGAAAAATTCAGTAATTTAAAATAAAAAATTGCTTGGGCGGCTCCTGTGGCTCAGCGAGTAGGGCGCCGGCCCCATATACCGAAGGTGGCGGGTTCAAGCCCAGCCTCGGCCGAACTGCAAAACAAAAAAATAGCCGGGCGCTGTGGCGGGCACCTGTAGTCCCAGCTACTAGGGA
>CAUYON010200563.1:0-31563 GCA_963573935.1 Arctocebus calabarensis | reverse complement strand
GGGGTATTGCACCAGGGGCTTCTTTAAATTATACCCCTCCCTTCTGTATGCTTATCTCTTCTTCCAGAATTTAGCTCCTCTGCCCTTGTGGGGGCTGGGGTTAAGACCCAAAACACTTCCCCTTTGAACGGTAAAGGGTTTGTTATATTCTTTAAATCTATGGGTTGGGGGATTAGTAGCAGGGGTAGGGGGCTTGGTGCAGGGACAGGGAGCTTGGTTATTACACCATATGTGAGTTACCATACGTATGCATACACTTGCACACACACATATGGCGTTTCTTAAGATAGAATCTATTGTCTACTAATATACTATCCGTAACTGAGTTTTTACTAGGCCTGGTACCACCTAAGTTACCATGACCCACCTCTTACCTGGTGGTGGGTTCCTGGTAAGACCAGTGAATTTCATGGGGGTGAATCCATTGCTGCTCTTCTTTTGCTGTAAAACGAGTTTCTTGATTGGAAGTAACACTGTGTGGACTATCATGCTGATAAATAAGGTATTCCATAAATGCAGATGGTGCTGGCTGGTTCATATTCTGGCAGGGAAACCTAATCCCAATTTAGAATAATGTCTCTTCCAAGGAGAGACAAATCACTTCCTTTTCCATGATGTAAAAAGCCTAGTATGATCAATCTGCTACCAGGTGGTTGGCTGAGCTTCCCAGAGAATAGCCCTATATTAGAGATTTTTAGTGTCAGTCCGTGCTATTAGCAGATCAGGCATCCAGTAATGGTGGGAGCCAGCCTTGGAGAGGGGAAGCCCATAGTATCCACCCCTGCCACTACGTATACTTTAGGTCTGGGGAAAGAGGGTGACAGCAAGAAGCTTCTTGGTCCACCTGCCCTGATTGCTCTTTGGTGAGCATTCCCATAAGAACACAATATCCACATTTTGTGTTCAGGAAAGTCATTCATATACCTCTTTTTTCTGGAAACATTGCTATTAAAGTGAGAAATAAGAAGCCTGATATCATCACTTCATCAACAGCAGAGAGAATTTGGCTAATGTGGTGAGATCTCAAAAAAAAAAATAAAAGTGTCTGCTACAGATACCGGCTGCTTGAGCTAGTAGGACTTTCTCAGAAGCCTTAGGAAATGCATCTGGCACTGTCTGCACAAAGAAAGGGGACGCACTTTTCCATCCTTTGACTGTCAAGGATTTTTTTCATGGAGCATTAACCCCTACCACCACCCAATTTCTGGGTTGTCTGTGTTTGAATGCTGCTGAGCAAATTCCCAGGGTGATAAGAATTTTTAGGACAAAGTGAAGCACCATCAGGTTGCACCTAGGTAAAACTTGGCAAATAAGTCAGAAGTTGAGAATTGAAGCTTAGCGCCCACATACACTGAGGCTGGTGGGTTCAAACCTGGCCTGATCCAGGTAAACAACAATGACAACTGCTACAAAAAAATAGCTGGGCATTGAGGCAGGCACCTGTAGTCCCAGTGACTTGGGAGGCTAAGACAAGAGAATTGCTTAAGCTCAAGAGTTTGAGGTTGCTATGAGCTATGACACCATGGCACTCTCCCCTGGGTGACAAAGTAAGACTCTGTCTCAAAAAAAAAAAAAAATTGAGAATTGAGTAAACTGTCTAATTTGCATAAATATGATTATGTAGAAAATCCAAAGAATATTTCAAGCGAACAGAATCAGTAAGAGACTTAAACAGCCTTTCTAGATTGAATAATTTATATAAATCCATGATGTTTCTGTATACGGATTAGAAATGGCAGTAGAGAAGGATCTTATTACTGAGGCAAATAGGCAAAATATTAAAATATGATAAAACACAGTGGGTCACAGAGGTGTTCATATTATTTTCTATGTTCATCTCTGTCTATAAAAAAATTTTTTAAGGGGCAGTGCCTGTGGCTCAGTGGGTAGGGCGCCAGCACAATATACCAAGGGTGGTGGGTTCAAACCCAGCCCTGGCCAAACTGCAACAAAAAATAGCCAGGCATTGTGTTGGGCGCCTATGGTCCCAGCTGCTGTGAAGCTAATATTGGTTCATGTATTTACTTTTGCTGAAGAGCTTACATATACATTTATGTTTTTATTTATTCTTCTTACGGTATTGCACTGCCCAAAGTCTCCAATACAATCCTGAATAGATTATGTTGAAAGTTGACATTCTTGACTAATTTTAATATCTTAGGGGTAAAGCATTGCTATTTTGCCAATAAGTATGCTGTTAAATATAGATATTTTGTAGATATTCTTTATCACAGTGTGGCGATTCCTTTTATTTCTAGTTCGTGGAGATTTTATAGAAAATCATGATGAAATCATAATGTTGAATTTTGTCAAATGCTTTTTCTGCACATACTGAAATGATCATTTTTCTTTTATTCTGTTAATACAGTGAATTGCATTATTTAATTTTCAAACATTAAATTAACCTTGCATTCCTAGGAAAATCCTCACTTAGTCATATAAACATACACATATATGTATATACACACACACACAAGTCCTCTCGTAGATCCTTTCATGATCATCCTCTATAATCTGACTAAGTATAGTTGGCCAAAAGAGAGAAAAATATGGATTTGACTTGTTATGTTGGTAAGATTTTTTTCATCTATTTTCCAGCAGTTGGGTTTTAAAATCCAAAAGCTATATATATAAAATGTAAAATATGAAAGTCACTTCTTCCTGTCCTACTCACTCTTTTATAGGAGTAATCCCAATGAACAATTTTGTGTATAATTCTCACTTTTTTTATGTATGTTCAAATATATATGTTAAATTCTGCTTTTTCACTAAACATTTTCTCATGACATATTTTTGTTTATTTAACCATTCTTCTTTAAGGACATTTAGGTTGCAAACATTACTTTACATGGAATGAAACAAAAATGGTAACAATCAGCAGTACCCTAAACCCCATAAATACATCAATGTACAAAGTTATGATTTAATAAAAAATAACAATTTAAAAATGGTAACAATGATGCATGATAAGATTATAATAGAAATACACACCAAGTGCTGAAAAGACTTCTTAGAGAAGGTGGTTGGGCTTGGGCTAATTCTAAGGGATGAGAGAGTGCTGAGTTAATTTATTAAGGAAGGAAGGGAGCAAGGGAGGAAAGATGTCAAAGAAAGAAAAAAGGAAGGAAGACAGGAAAAAAAAAAGAAGGAAAGGAAGGAGAGGAAGGGGGAAAAAGAAAGGAGGAAAAAAAAAAGAAAGAAAATATTAATACTATGTTAAGTAACTATCTGATATACACTTTTACTGTGTTCTGAACCACTAGTTCATTTCTCTATACCAGTGGTAGAAAATACTTAAAAAAAATTCTCCCAATGTAGTTCATTCTTTTTCTTGCAAAACTTTTTTTCTTATTTGACTTTTATTATTTTCAAACTGATGAAAAGCCAAAAGCCATTCCCATGAGGTAATGGAGGAAATGAGATGTTCTAAATGTCTCATTTCAAGTGATCACATGTAAGATTTGTTTTTCTTCTCTGTTTTTCCTTTGGATAATGAGGAAAAATACAGATGTTTATTTTATAATGACTCCAAGTCCTCTCGTAGATCCTTTCATGATTATCCTCTATAATCTGATCAAGTATAGTTGGCAGGGGATTTTTCTCTCTTTTGATCTTCCTCCATTGGATGGCCTGCTACAGAATATTTCCACTTTTTAAGTCTTTTAAATCTACCCGAATTCTCCTCTTCTAGTAAGTCACTGTCTTTCTACTGAATACTATTTAAGAATAAATTCTATTGAGGACCCATTATTTATTTCCTACTAGTCTTCTTATATTATTGCTTGGAGCAAAAGGAAATTTCTTCCTAGACTATTTTAGCTATACTAGCTCCCCATAAGTCTTTTCAGGTTGAACTAGTTCTTGCTGTTCTTTCTGAAGAAGGCTGTGCTAATCAAATAAAATATGTGTAAAACTTTCTTAAATGATCAAAGGTGGTTGATGTCTCTTGATGTCCAATGTTCTTAATAATGATGAATATCCGCCAATGATGATAGCTACCGTTTAGATGAATCTTTGATGTGTGTGCTAGGTAGGCCCTGCACTAGGTGCTTTAATTAACATTTTAAATTATTTTAATTCTCACAACAACTCTATTATTTACATTATACAGATGAGGAATTTAAAAAATGTACCTAATGGCCTCCAGAGACAAGATTCAGGTCTGTCTGAAACCATGGCCTAAGCTTTAAAACAACAAACTGTATGTTTGCCTATGATATTTATTGAATGTACAGTATAAGATGAGATGATGATAGCATTCGGATGGTCCTCCAAAGCAACAGAGAATATCTGTGATTGCTTAGGTGATCCCCCACTGTTGGTTTAGCCACAAGCTAGCAGTAATAATAATTTCAAAATATCTAACATTTGTGTAGCACTTGCTGTACAGACATTTAATCCAATTAACTCTGCTTTAACCAGGCAGATATTAATCTTGCTTTTCGTATAGTGAAACAGTGCTTCAGAGAGGCTGGTAGGCCAAGATCCTACAACTAGCTGATCCAGGGCTGAATCTTTTCTATTTTGTTACTATAAACTTGTTGACTTGTAGTAGCTTTATTTTTATGTTTTAGGAAATGGAAACAGTTATATATTTACTTATTTCAATAAGTAAAACTGTCTCACAGATTAGAACATTTCATTTCATTCTCCAAGGGGTCATTTGTTTTTCATGTCAATGGTTTTCATCCTTTGGGTAATATTAGTTTTCTACAGATAATGTAATAAATTGGCACAAACGTGGCCATTTAAAACAAAGAAAATTTACTATCTCGCATTTTTTTTTTTTTGAGACAGAGTCTCACTATGTTGCCCTCAGTAGAGTGCAATGGCGTCACAGCTCACAACAACCTACAACTCTTGGGCTTAACTGATTCTCTTGCCTCAGCCTCCCAAGTAGCTTGAACTACCAGCACCTGCCACAATGCCCAGCTATTTTTTGTTGCAACTGTTGTTGTTTAGCTGGCCCAGGTTGGGTTTGAACCTGCCAGCCTTGGTGCATGAGGCTGACACTGTGACCACTGTGCTATGGGCACTGAGCCCATCTTGCAGTTTTGTAGGTTAGAAACCCAATATGTGTCTCACTGGACTAAACTCAAGGTTTTGGCAGGGTTGTGTTCTTTTTTGGAGGGTCTAAGAAGATAATTCATCTCCTTGCATTTTCAGCTTCTAGAAAACTGCCTGTATGCTGTGGCTCATGGTCCCTTCCTCTCATAAAAGCTAGCAACGCTGCTGGGTCAAATCCATATTACATCTCACCGGTCCACTTTTATAGACCCTTGATTACACTGGGCCCACCCAGGAAATCCAGTATGAACTCCCTATTTAAGGTCAGCTGTTTAGCAACTTTAATTCAGTTGCAACCATAATTCCCTGTTGCCATATAACAGTATATTCACCAATCTGGGGATTAGAATATGGTTATCTTTGCAGGATCATTATTCTCCCTACCATAAGGGCTCATTTATTTGTAAAATGAAGGAAAAAATTAATTAGCATAGGAGTGACTTTTCTCAATGGCCTAGATATCTGTTTCCATAATGGGAAGAAGACAGTGGACTATTGACTTTGTAGGTGGATACATTGAGAATGCTAACACCAAAACTGCTCAGTAGGGCTAAGAGCATGCATGTGAGGAGGGGTTGTTCCTAGTAGCCAAAGTAAGGATGATTTTACTTTGTTTCAACATTCCAGAGTATTTGGGTTTGGGCATAGCTGCTCTTCCTTTTGGTTTTCTCCACATTGGTTGAGATAGTCATGAGCTATTTCAGGCTTTCCTCTGCTATCTCTGGCCTGATCACTTCCCTTAAAAAGTGACATATTGTTGTTCTCTATTGTTTATAAAATAAATTTCAAATTCCTGAGCATGGACAACAAAAATTTTCATAGCCCTTGCTTTCCTTTCAAACCTTAATGGGTCATATTTTGTGGCTTAAATCAGATACTAAATATCAAATGCCTTGTAAAAGGTACATGTATTGGTCAAAGTACTTAGCTGCAAAAGCAAAAAAAAGCAAACATACTTTTAGTTCGTATAAGCAGTAAAGAAATCTGTTAAAGACAGAGTCTCCAAGAGGGCTAGAGAACCAGGCATAAGGGTGAAGGAGACAGGTACCATTCCCAAATTATATTACTAAAAGCTTCACTGCCTGGACACAGGCCTGGACATGGGATGCAACTATTTGGGCACCCAGGAAGTGCTGCCTCTAAAGACTAAAGCCTCACTACCACCCTGGCTAGAAACAATTCTTCCTGGAACCTTATTTATGGAACCTCTTTTGAATTGATGACTTACGTAGGTACTTCTGATTGACAGAATATGGGTCTTATACCTATACCCTAGTCACAAAGGAGCTTAGAAAAGTGATCATTTGTCTTCTATATTGGAAAAGCAGGGACTCAAATGGTGAGAAATCCCCCAATATATAAAGATTCTTTAAAAGTTGCTAGAAATCCCCCAATATATAAAGATTCTTAAAAATTTGCTAGAAAAGGTGCCTGTGGCTCAAAGGAGTAAGGTGCTGGCCCCATGTACTGGAGGAGGTGGGTTCAAACCCGGCCCCAGCCAAAAACTGCAAAAAAAAAAAAAAATGTTGCTAGAAAGCATGACAAATATTCATTAAAGTAGTTAATAAATAGTTCTTCTATTACCAGGGAGAACATACTAGAATGAGTACATAAAGAAACATCCATTAACAGGTTAACTGAGTGACGTTCACTATACAATTTTATTATGAGAACTTTCAGACACAGGTAGTACGTGCCTCCCCTAAAGACAGGAACCAGAATAGCAAGAAGATAGCAACACATTTTGAATGTGTTGCCTAGGAGAGAACACTAGGATTCATCAGGGAAATGATGGGAAGCACCAAAAGTGGGTCAGGAGAGGCGGAGGCTGGCTAACAGCAAGAAGAAGCTCCTGAGATTAGGGAACCAGTTAAGAGAGAAGCCTCCAGGGATCCACAATCTGAGATGAGCTGTTTCAAACTTGGTTACTGGAGAAACTTCCAACTCATGCAGGTTTCAGGTCTAACATAAGAAGCTGCCTAGAGATTCCATAGACATGTTGCTCCATAAAGGGAATCCACACAGAATCCCACAGACAGCTTAGCCTAGAGCAGTTGAGCTAGGTGCCATTCTGAAAGCCTAGATACTGGGGAACTGTGGGTGCACCTACAGCTGCTTCCCAGCTCTAAGGAGAGATAGAGGGGCCCAAATGCTCACATGCACCCCTGTGAAGGTCCCCACCTCCCTGCTGAAAGTTGCTATTGAGACCAAGATTTGACAATCACATTTTCCAGTTCCTTGCCCATGCTGCTTGCATGGGTAGAGCCCTGGTGCCCAAAATGCCATTTTGAGAGTATAACACAGGGCTGTGCTCCACCCTCAGACTGACAAGGCTACATTTGAAACCTACTTGGGGAGGGAGACATATCTAAGATCATAACCACCAGCCTGCAATGGGCTGCTATGAGACCAAATCTTGAGCAAATTATACTCTTCAGTTTCTTGCCAGCCAATGTAGCTGGCATAGAAAGGGCCCCACTTTCTCTAGTCACAGGCCCAAGGCCCCATTTTGACAGTTTGTAGCTGAGCAGTGCCCTTTCCTGAGTCTTAGTTTGAGTGGATGCAGCTGCAGAAGCCCAATCTCTCCTAATACACCTCGGACAGTTCCTGCTATAGGCTCCTGTAAGACTGAGACATGAGTGGACCACACTCTCCACGGTTTCTTGTCCAGGATGCTTGCCTAAAAGGGGCATTCCTTTTTTTGATTTGCAAGCCCAGAGGTGGGGCCATTTTCAGAGTAAGTTTAATTCTGGCCTGTGCCTCACCTGTGGGCCAAGTTTAAGGTGATGTGGCTGTTGCGCCACTGACATAGGAAGAAACAGGAGAGACCAAGCTCTTCTAAGCTCACTTGGTACAATACCCACCACCCTGTTATGGGCAGCTGTGAGACAGGGAACTAGCCTGCTCAAACCATTGCAGCCACCAGCAATACCAACATGGACCAACTGGGTCCTAGTGTGGTTGCATCACTGCTACTGCCACCTCCCACATCTCTTCAACTGTTCAGCAGCCTGACAAATGTTGGAATAAGTGATTGCTACATCAGATATACAGATATCAATGAAAGGACACTGTAAATATGAAAAAGCAAGGAAATATAACACCACCAAAACCCCATATCAAATCCTTAACAATGGATCTCAATCAAAAATAATTCCTTGGGTAGTCTACGCCTGTGGCTTAGTGGGTAGGGTGCCAGCTCCTTATACCGAAGGTGGTGGGTTTAAACCCCGCCCTGGTGAAAGTGCAACAAAAAAGTAGCTGGGTGTTGTGGTGGGTACCTGTAGTCCCAGCTACTTGGGAGGCTGAGGCAAGAGAAAAACCTAAGCCCAGGAGTTGGAGGTTGCGGTGAGCTGTGATGCCATGGCACTACCAAGGGTGACAAAGTGAGACTCTGTCTCTACAAATAATAATAATAATAATAATAATTCCTTACAATGCCAGATAAAGAATTCTAAATATTGATTCTAAAGAAGTGTAATGAGTTGCAGAAGAAATCTGAACATCAGTACAAAGAAATCACGAAATAAATTCAGGATTTTAATGAAATATTTACCAAGAAGATAGATTTTAAATAAGCAAACAGAAATTCTGGAGCTGAAAAATTCATTGAAGGAAATACAAAACACTTTTGAAAGCTTAAGAATAAATTAGACCAAGCAGAAAAAAGAATCTCTACAGATCTTTTGAAATAATCTAGTCAGATAAAAATAAGGAGAAAATAATAAAAAAGAACAAACAAAGCCTTCAAGACATCTGGGATTACATAAAGTGATTGACCTTATGACTTATCGTTATTCCTGAGGGAGAAAAGAGATTAACAATTTTAGAAAGACTATTTAAGGAATAATTGATGTAAATTTCCCAGAATTACTAAGAGAGTTAGACGCTTAGATACAGAAGACCAAATAATGCCCAGGCAAATACTTACGAAAAGAACTTCACTATGGTATGTTATAATCAGAATGACTAAAATCAAAGTGAAAGAAAGAATCTTAAAATTAGCAAGAGAAAAGCATCTAATCACCTTTAAAGGACTATTCTAGCAATGGACTTCTCAGCAGTAATCTCACAGGGATAGCATTTTCAAAGTGCTGAAAGAAAAAAAAATTATATCCTGCCAGAATAAACTTCATAAATAAAGGAGAAATAAAGTAATTCCCAGACATGCCAATGCTGAGCTATTCATCATGTGTAGCCCTGCCCTACACATGATGAGCACAGGAAATGCACAAAAGAGTCAAAATGTGGATCAAAAACTCATAAAAATGTAACACTTGAAGGTCTAATAAAGCAATCATACAAAGGAAGAAGAGAGAGGAATTAAATGGAAGCATGACATAAGTTTAGCAAACCACAAAATAGAGAAAAAGAAAGGCATAAAGAATTTATAAGACCCTAGAAAACACATAACAGTATGATAAAGCCACACATATTAATAGTAACTTTGAATATAAATGAATTAAATACTCCATATAAAATATATATATTGACTGAATGAGTAACAAACACAATCCAAGCATATGCTATTTACAAAAAGCTCTTCTTACTCATAAAGATACACATAGACTGAAAAGTTAAGGAGTAAAAAAAAAAAAGATATTACATGCAAATGGAAACTAAAAGTGACCAAGGGTAGCTATACTTATATCAGATAAAATAGACTTTAAATCAAAAACAGTAAAGACAAAGATGGCCATTATAAAAGGTTGAAGAGGATATAACAATCCTAAATGTATATGCACACAACACCAGAGCACCCATATTTACAAACCAAATACTACTAGACCTAAAGAAAGGGAGATGACAATACAATAATAGTGGGGGACTTTAACACCTGCCTCACAACACTAGACAGATCTTCAAGACAGAAAATCCATATTGGACTTAAACTGGACTTTAGCCCAAGTAGACTTAACAGACATTTATAGAAAATTCTATCCAAGAGATACATAATATACATTATTTTCATAAGCACAAGGAACAGTCTCCAAAATAGATCACATTAGGCTGCAAAACAAGTTTTAACAATGTTATCTTCTCATATCATACTGGGATAAAGCGAGAAATCAATGGAAAGAAGTACTTCAGAGACTATACAAATATACACAAATTAAACAACATATTTCTGAATGATTACTGGATCAAAGAAGAAATAAGGGTGGAAATTAAAAAATTTTTTGAAATGAAAATGATAACACAACATACTCAAACCTGTGGGATACAATGAGAGTAGTTCTAGGAGAGAATTTTATAGCATTAAATGCCTACATCAAAAAAGTAGAAAGATCACAAATTAACAACCTAATGATGTACCTCAAGGAACTAGAAAACAAGAATAAATCTAGACCCAAGTTAGCAAAAGAAATAACAAAATCAGAGTAAAATTAAATGAAATAGAGACCAAAATAAATAACAAAATAAAAAGTTTGTTCTTTGTATTGATAAACAAAGAGCTATACTAACAAAGATGAGAGCCTCATCTCTAAAAATAGCCAGTTGTTGTGGCGGGTGCCTTTGTCCCAGCTACTCAGGAGGCTGAGGCAAGAGGATCACATGAGCCCAAGAATTTGAGGTTGCTGTGAGCTATGACTCCATGGCACTCTGCTGAGGGCAAGAAAGTGAGACTCTGTCTCTAAAAAATAAATAAATAAATAAATAAATAAATAAATAAACAAACAAACAACAAAGAAAACCAATAGCTTCAACAAAATAAAGAATAATATATCAAAGAGATGAAGGATTTCTACAAGGAGAGCTACAAATCACTGAAGAAAGAAATCATAGACAACACAAACAAATGACAAAACATTCCATGCTCAGTGATCAGCATGATCAATTGTTGTTGTTTTTTGTTTTTTTTTTGGTTTGGGTGGCATCACAGCTCAAAGCAACCTCCAATACCTGGGCTCAAGCAAGTCTCTTGCCTCTGCCTCCCAAGTAGCTGGGACTACAGGCGCCCACTACAATGCCCCACCATTTTTTGGTTGCAGCTGTCATTGTTGTTTGGCAGGCCCAGGCTGGATTTGAACCTGCCAGCTCAGGTGTACATGGCTGGTGCCTTAGCCCGTTGAGCCATAGGCGCCGAGCCAGAATGATCAATTGTTAAAATGACCAATACTGCCAAAGCAATCTACAGATCAAATGACATTCCTGTCAAAATAACAAGGCAATTTTTCACAGAATCAGAAAAAGCAGTTCTAAAATTCTTAGGGAGTCAAAAAAGGAGCCTGAAAAGCCAAGGTAATTCTAAGCAAAAAGAACATAACTGGAGCATCACATTACATGACATGAAATTATACTATCAGGTTAATCAAAACAGCATGGTACTGGCATAAAAGTAGACACATGGATCAATGGAACAGGATTAAAAAATGAAATAAAATGATATACCTACTACCAGCTGATCTTTGACAAAGCAGACAAAGACATACACTGGGAAAAGGACACACTATTAACAAGTGCTGGGGAAATTGGATAGCCATATGTAGAAGAATGAAACTGGATCCCAATCTCTCACCATATGCAAAAGTTAACTCAAGATGTATGAAAGATTTAAAATGTAAGACCCCAAACCATAAAAATTCTAGAAGAAAACCTAGGGAAAACTCTTCTGGACATAGGCTAAGAATTTATGAATAAGGCCCCAGAAGCAAATGCAAGAAAACAAAAAATGGACAAATGGAACTTAAACTAAAAATCTTCATAGCAAAAGAAATAATCAAAAGAGTAAATAGATAATCTACAGAATGAGAGACAGTATTTGTAAACTATGTATCTGACAAAGAACTAATATTCAGAATCTACAAGAAACTCAAACAACTCAGCAAGAAGAAACCAAACCCCATTAAAAAGTGGGCAAATTACATGAACAGGCATTTTTCAAAAGAAGGTATACAAATGGCCAAGAAATATGAAAAAATGCTCAACATCACTAGTCATCAGAGAAGTGCAAATTAAAGCCACAATAAGGTACCATTTTAGTCCAATTAAATGGCCATTATTAAAAAGTAAAAATACATGTAGGTGTTGGCACAGATGAATGAAAAGGGAACACTTACACACTGTTAAGGGGAATGTAAATTAGTACAACCTCTAAAGTGAATAGTATGGAGATTTCTCAAAAAACAGAAAGTAGCCAGGCACGGTGGCTCACGCCTGTAATCCCAGCCCTGTGGGAGGCTGAGG
Organism: Arctocebus calabarensis; assembly: GCA_963573935.1. NCBI lineage: Eukaryota > Metazoa > Chordata > Mammalia > Primates > Lorisidae > Arctocebus > Arctocebus calabarensis. The sequence continues at coordinate 19,308 of CAUYON010200563.1, read as the reverse complement.
AGGGAGAATTACTTGAGCTCAGGAGTTCAAGACTTGCCTGAGTGAGAGTGAGACCCTCATTCCTAAAAAAATGGAAAAACCCAGGCGGGCGCCATGGCAAGTGCTTGTAATTCCAGTGGCTTCCAGAGGCTGAGGCAGCAGGATGCCCACGACCCGAGTCTGAGGTTGCAGTGAGCTTTGATGCCATTGCACTCTGCTCAGGGCATAGGGTGGGACTCTGTCTCAAAACAACAACAAAAATAGTAGATCTACTTTTGATCCTTCAATCCCACTACTGGGTATCTACCCAAAAGAAAACAAGTCATTATATAAAAAATAAGTCTGCACTCATATGCTTATCACAGCACAATTCACAATTGCAAAGATAGGGAATCTCAGCAGTAAGCAATGAGTGGATAAAGAAAATGTATATACACACACATACACCATGGAGTACCATACAACCATGAGAAAGAATGAAATAATGTCTTTTGCAGCAACTTGCATGTAACTGGAGGGTATTATCCTAAGTGAAGTGACTCAGAAATAGAAATAGAAATGCTGCATGTTCTCACTTATAAGAGAGAGCTAAATTATGGCTACACAGGGCATACAAAATGATATAATAGACATTGGAGATCCCAAGGGGGAAGGTTGGAAGAGATAGGGATGAAAAACAGGGTATAATGTGCACTATTTGGGTGATGGGGCACTAAATGCCTACAATTCATCACTATACAACATATACATGTAATGGAATTCAATTTGTACCCCCTCAATCTATTAAAATAAAAAAAATGAATAAATTGAAAAAGTATCAGCAGAGTACACCCAGAGCTGCCCAGCCTGGAAGACTGGAAGAGCAACTGAATCTCATGAACACAGGAGCTAAATAAATGTTGATCCTTGACACACACAAACACACACACAAAAAGGCAGGGGCAGAAAAAAATATAATAATGGATATTTGAAACATTTTCTTGATTTTTAAAATACTCATTCTTTCATCTACTTATTATTTTACAACATGGTAAATTTTTTTTTTTTGAGACAGAGTTTTACTCTGTCACCCTCGGTACAGCACTGTGGTGTCACAGCTCACAGCAACCCCCAACTCTTGGGCTTAAGCGATTCTCTTGCCTCAGACTCCTTAGTAGCTGGGACTACAGGTGTCTGCCACAACACCTGGTTATTTTTTGTTTTTGTTTGCCACTGTTGTTTTTTGTTTGTTTGTTTGTTTTTTTAAAGCTGGCTGGGCTGAGCTCAAATCCACCACCCTCAGTATAGGGGCCAGCGCCCTACCCACTGAGCCACAGGCACCACCCTACAACATGGTAAATTTAATTTAAGTAAAAATTATCTAATGGAGGCCTATTTGCTTTTATGTGTGAAAGACTAAATTAGCCCTATGTTTAAGTAAGTTTCTCTCAGGGAATTCTCTATTTTGTAAACATGTGACTTCAGACTCAAAGATCTCAGCACAGTGGGATCTCAGTCCCTACTGTAGACAACTTAAATAAATGAATAAAAAGACTAATTCTATACTAAAAAAAAAGAAAGAAAGAAAAAAAATTTTCAAAACATGCTAAGCTTCAACTTTTATCATTTCATGGTCAACCCTGTTTAGCTATACCTATACTTATTCCCCCATTCCTTACTCCCAATTATTTTGAAGAAAATCTCAAAAACATTAAATTATTTCATTCATAAATATTGACTTACATCTCTACAAGATGAAGATTGCTTGTCAATTTTGGGTTGTGGAAGAGCGATATGGCACAAGCACATTCTGTTTTTAGATAAGTATTTACTCTCCTTCAAGGCCAAGTATTTATCCGATGAACATTGTATGGGTGATGTTCACTTTCTTCAGGAGTTTAAACCTATTCATTAACACTTCCATTCATTCATTCATTCATCTGCTCATCCATTCAGTGAAAGGTATGCCTGACAACTTTTCTCATGCTGGGCTTGACATAAATGGATAGTCACTGCTCTCAGGGAACTTTGATGAAAAACAGATAAAGACCTAAAGCACTGAGTAACAAGGCAGAATATAAACTATCAGTCAAAAAGCAATTAACAGATATAAGGCAGTAGGTGACTGATCACGAAATTAATCAAGAAACAGACAAAGCCCGCTGAATTTGTATGAAAGGTTTTTGATTGCTTATTCATAGTTATAGGTAGAAAGAAAGTCCACACTTACATAAGGTAATTATCTTTGTGGATTATTCATTCCAAGCACAAAAATTTGAAAATTTAAAACAGAGAAAAAGAAACCTGCCCAAAATATTTATTGAAATTTCTTGTCATGGGAGTATGTAAAAGCACACAACTCCCCTCACGCATATGCCACTTTTTATGCAAATATTACGTAGTATCTAGTATCTGAAATTCTCTCTCTCCAGGGTTGCGCTTGCAGATGTGCAACTTCAATGATTTCCAAACCTAAAGAACAAAACATCTGATTCCTTCTGGGTATAACAAGTCAGTATGGGTGTGAGGCAGGAAATGCACATACAACTCTTCATGTTTACAAGCCAAACGTGGATACATATTACCAGAAATTGCCTGAATTTAAGATTTTTTATTCTCATATTTTATTAGTGCAGATGGTCTTTAACCCTCTATTTATGTTATTTTCAGTAGAAATTAAATGGCAAATGAGGAAAGAACTGTAGGTGGACCAGAGAGGTTGATCTAGTCTCTAATGCTTTAGAAAATAAACTAATCCTCAAATTGCAGAACTGCATGAGCATATCAGAACATGTATCAGACAGCCTAGCCTTTGTTGCACTGTGAAGGAAATCTTGGATGTAGGTTCTTGGATATTTAAAGTTTAATTTTTTTTTTAAACCACTTGTGGTTCTAGCATTCAGCGTCTATTTTTATTTTATTTTATTTATTTATTTATTTATTTATTTTGAGACAGAGCCTCAAGCTGTCACCCTGGGTAGAGTGCCATGGCATCATAGCTCACGGCAACCTCCAACTCCTGGGCTCAAGCGAGTCTCTTGCCTCTGCCTCCCAAGTGCTGGGACTACAGGCGCCCGCCACAACGCCCAGCCATTTTTTGGTTGGAGCCATCATTGTTGTTTGGCGGGCCGGGGCTGGATTTTAACCTGCCAGCTTAGGTGTACGTGGCTGGTGCCTTAGCCCATTGAGCCAAGGGGCTGAGCCTAAAGTTTAATTTTTCATGTAAAAAGCACAGAGCAAAAAGTTATGACCCTAAAAGTAAGGCTAGTGTTTCCTCAGTGTGGCAAACTAACTTGAAATGGACAATATTTTCTGTATGATCAGGCCCTTGACTTGGTTTTTTTTAAAACCTAGCATTCTCTGTGCAAGTCATCAATTTGGAAATGGGTAGAAAACAGAATACTTTAATAGTGACCAAAAAGGTTAAAATCAAATCTTTTTTTAAAAAGACTTTCAACCAGTTGCTGAAAATGGAGCAAAATAGCAAAGGCCATACTCTACATGGTCATTTGAATAGCAACTGCTATTGTCACAGTGGAAACTGTTTCTGTGGGATGTTTTTGGTCTAAACATCCTCAGAAGATGCTGTGAAAAATATAGAGGGGATAAGTACTCCTGTACCTTTGTCCAAAAAAAGTGTATCTCAAAGGTCTGTCTGACATAAGTGGACACCAAGGCTTTGGAGAAAAAATGTTATTTCCTGAAAAGGGATAATATTGAGTGGCTTCACCATTTTTACCATGAAAACAGACTGGAGGCTGCTGATGCAATTGTATTTTTATTGTACGCTTGACTCCTTGTGATTATTCGGGGACTGTGCAGAAAATTGTTGACATAACAGGCTGGAATGTTATTCTTTGCCAAGGTTGGCCCTTCATTAGCATCTGGGAACTTAGAGTTTGGGAGGGTTCCCATGATTATCTGGGAAGAGTGATTCACGGTGCCTGAACTCTTTATACAAACAATCTGATTATATTGAATACCTGGTTTTCTTCTGGGTATCTTGGATTAAGATATGTGCCAACTACAAGGTACCTGCCTAGCCCTCATTAAAATCCCTGGGTGCTGAGTCTCTAACAAGTTTTCCTAGTTGGCAACATTTCGTATGTAATGTTACAATTTGTTGCTGGGGGAATTATGCACATCCTATGTGACTCCAATGAGAGAGGACTTCGGAAGCTTGTGCCTAGTTTTCCCCATATTCTGCCCCCATACCTTTTTCTTTTGATGATTTTTCTTTGTGTCCTTTCACTATAATAAGTCATGGCTGTGAGTAGAACTATATTCGGAGTCATGTAAGTCCCCCTAACCTCAAACCTAGGGTGGCCTAGGGTGAACTCTCTACACAGTGGCTCTAAAAAGAAGCAGGAGAGAATCATGGCCTTGAATTTGGAAAATTACTTTTGCTTTATATTTATTATATTTAGTAAGTTAGGGTCAGTATACTATAGAGGGTGAAGTAATGGACTGTAGCATGAAAGAGACTATGGTTTGAATCCCAGCTGGGGATTTGTGCAAGTGACTTTGTCACTCTAAGCTTTAGTTTCATGTAATATAGACAGTAATATTTATATCAAAGAATTATCCTGGGAATCAAGTGAGATAATCTGTATAAAGTTGAGGTCTCTGTCTATCTACAGTGTAGATTTATATATATATATTGCAGATAACAGTGTATCTGAGGTGGAGTTAACTCCAAATTATTTCTGATATTGAAGAAAGATTACAGAAAGAAGAAAGAAAATCTATACATTACCTTACAGTTACATAATACCACAATATGGAAGTATCTATTTATCACATTATAAAGCTAATATATACTTACTATAAAAAGCATTTAAATGTTACAAAAACGTAAAAAGTAGAAAGTGAAATTCCTTCATAATTTTATATACTTTCTCCAAGATTTGGTACTTATTCTTTGATATTTCTTTATGTATACATAGAAACACATAGTTTTTAGGCAAAAACACATAGTTTTTAGTTTTTTTACATTATTCAACTTGTTTAATATTTTATTCACCAATGTATCTTGGCATTTGGCATTTCCGTGTTACAACAGATAGAGTGATTTTTATTGTTTTAAAATGTGACATGGTTTTCTATTGCTTGGATATTAGGTGGTTTCTTTAGCCAAGTCTCTTCTCATGGACAATTGGATTAGTTCCAATCTAAAGTTATCATAAACAATGTTACTGTAACTACCTTCTACATCTTGGAAAACAGGTACTATTTTTTCTACTCTTTGAGAAGAAATAATAAAAACATTTTTGAAAAGGCTTGACTAGTTTTCCTTAACTGAACTGTAAGATCAGCTTATTTACCCTGAAGATAGGGGCTGAGGAAGGGATCCTGAATCACTTCAATTTGCAACCAAGGGCAACTTCAGGGCCTAAAGACCACCAGCCAATTAAAATCTAAATTTTAGGTTGGGCGCAGTGGCTCATACCTGCAATTCTAGCACTCTGGGAGGCTGAGGTGAGTGGTTTGCTCGAGCTCCTGAGTTTGAGACCAGCCTGAGCAAAAGTGAGACCCCCATCTCCACTAAAAATAGAAAAACTAAGGCAAAAGGATCACTTGAGCCCAAGAGTTGGAGGTTGCTATGAGCTATGACACTATGGCACTCTACCCAAGGCAACAGCTTGAGACTGTCTAAATAAACAAAATACCTAAATTTTAAAGCAAAATTGAAATTTATAAGCTGTGTTTAAACTTAAAATTGACATTATGGAAGTTTGGACAGTTATTAAGATGTTAGAAATTTGGCTGTAGGCTGGGCACTTTGGGAGGCCAAAGCAGGAGAATTGCTTCAGACTGGCCTGAGCAACATAATGATACTCAATCTTTACAAAAAGGTTTTTAAAATTAGCCAAATGTGGTGGCATGTGCCTATAGTTCCAGCTACTTGAGAGGCTGAGGCAGAGGATCACTTTAGCCCAGGAGTTTTGTTTTTTTTTCTGAGACAGAGTCTCACTATGTCATCTTCAGTAGAGTGCTGTGGCACAGCTCACAGCAACCTCAAATTCTTGGATTGAAGCAATTCTCCTGCCTCAACCTCCTGAGTAGCTGGGACCATAGGTTCCCGCCACAATGCCTGGCTATTTTTCGGTTGCAGTTTAATTATTGTTCTTTAATAGGCCCAGGCTGGGCTTGAACCCCAGCCTCGGTGCATGTGGCTGGTGCCCTACTCACTGAGCTATGGGCGCTGAGCCAGGAGTTTGAGCTATGATGACACCCATGCACTCTACTCTTCCAGACAACAAAGTGGGATCCTATCTAAAAAAACAACAAAAACAAACAAACAAAAGAAACTGGTTGAAATGTACAGACCACATTTGGATACTGATTTTATCCAGAAGCATACATGAAACAACTGGAGAAATTTGACCACTGACTATATATCTGATGACATGAAAAATTTTAAATAAACATGTTAGGTTTGTGGTCATGTTTATTTAGAATCCTCATATTTTAGAGATCTTGCTAAAATATTGGAGGGTAAAATGGTGATGTTTGCAGTTGGTTTTAGAATCATTCTGCTGAGAACAAAATTGTGTGTGGGCGAACGCATGTGCTTGAGAGTGTGTGAGCAGAGATGAATTGTTGAAGTTGATTCAAGGAGGATTATTCTACCATTCTCTCTATACAGGGTGTCCAAAAAGTTCATGTGCAATTTAAAATCGTTGTATATGAATAATTGCACAAGAACTTTATGGACCCCCCCCATATTTGTATATGAAATATTTCTTTAAAAGATTTTAAAAATCCACTTGGTTTTCGTGACTGTTTCTAGAGTGGTGGAGGAACGCTGTGAGAGGACTTGGGTGGGGTGGAGAAGAGCACATATTTTTAGGGTTGGCTAATTTTAGCAAAGGATGTTTACTTTTTGCCTCAGTCCAGGGTTGAGAAGATTTGTATTTGAAAGTGACTAACTCAAAGGAGAAAAAAAGTCATATCAGGATATTATTCATAATAAGTTGGAAAACCCCCCCAAGCACATGGTTTCAATGGCTGATTATTTCTAGAGGGATAGAGAAATGTTGTAACAGCACTTGGGTGGAGTAGTGAAAGAGGGCATATTTTCGAGATTAGCTAATTTGATAAAGGATGTTTACTCCCCGCTTCAGTTCAGGGCTGAGAAGATTTTTATTCTTAAGGTCACTGACTCACAGTTGGAAAAAAACCAACCAGGACATAAGATTTTAATTTTAAAAAATGTTTTAAGAAACAGAGAGCATTAACTTTTAAAAATTCAGTGAAAGAAATCACAGAATTTGAATCACTAAATAATTGCAATAAGTTGACGTCTGAGTTAAAAAAAAATCTTTTTTTTGGGGGGGGAGGGAAGAATGCTTGACATTTCCCCAAAATGCCAATTTCTAAACACTTCTCTCCTATTGTGTATAGTCTTTCTGGCAGAGTGGATCCAGTGGTCTGCCTCTTCCTTCAGAAGCTTCTTTCTCTCATGACCTGGCTGAGCAAGATCATTGAGATTTGATAAGTAATTTATTCCAGTGCAACTTCCTTGACCAAATTATTCCTGCTAGAAAACCTATTCTTTGGTTTCTAGTCCTTAATGCTACCCTGGATCTTGCCAGTTTCCAAGGCCCATTCTCTTAAGTTGCTTATCAATTTTGTTGTTGTTGTTGTTGTTGCAGTTTTGGCCCGGGGCTGGATCCGAACCTACCACCCTCGGTATATGGGGCCAGCACCCTACTCACTGAGCCGCAGGTGCCGCCCTGCCTATCAGTTCTTAAAACTATCGATTTTCTTACAATAGCCTTTCTTTTGCTGCAGGTAGAGTTGGACTTTTCCCATTAGTAATGGAAAATTTCATTCCTCTAGTCCAAGTTAGGGCCAGTTAAAGGCTATTAGAGAAGAGGCTGTTGGCTAGAAAGAAGAATAAAGAGAGAGTAAGGGAGCGAGCGGCTGGGTTAAGAACAAAGAAGGGGTTTGCATGATCAAAATTCAGCAGAAAGCTAGATGAGCAGCCAGAGAAAGACAGAGGAAAAAAGGCCAACGGTTTTCACCTGTCCTTTCCCTGCCCCTAGCAAGAGCCAGATCCTCCTCTACCAGCCTACCCTCCTTCCTCTCAAAGCCTTCCACTCCTATTCTTTAGATTTCATCCCTCCCAGTTAAAGGCTCCATGTTGTCCAGAGCAACGTGTTCCTCACTGGAACATTTCAACCTGATGACTTCAGACAGAGACCAGCATGGGCAAGGCAGGTCTGAGATAACAGCTGGCAGTGAGGACAACTGAGGGAAAAGGAAAGAGATCTGGCCCCTGGGGGTGGGGACATGGTGAGGCAGGAGGATTGCTTGAGTCCAGGGGTTGGAGGTTGCAGTGAGGTATGATGATGCTACTGCACTCCAGTCTGGGCAACAGAGTGAGAACCTCTCTCTCTCTCTCAAAAAAAAAAAATTCATCATCTGAATCTCTTGCTTTTTATAATTGCTTATAAGAATTATAATGTGTGCCCATGTTCTTTTTGAGGCTAGGAGTTTGAGAACCATAACCTCTTCTTCACCAGTACTCACCAGTACCCAGCCCCAAGTTTGTAGCATGCTATGTACTCACAACATATTCATTAAATGAGAAAAATCAGGCTTGGTCGTATAAGGTAACTGTTGCTTCCTGCAGTTGCAAACACCACTGTATCTTCTTCTTGACTGCGCCAGCTAAATTGAACTCCAAAAAATGGTCGGTCCCTTTCTTGAGACAAGTCACGCATTTGAAAGAATATTTGCATTTCTTTGCCTTCCACTTTTCCTTCCGGGTGCATTTGGTGTGTTTGTGGGTGCCTCAGGGTGGTCAGTGTTTGTACCAGCTTCTGACAGCACCATCGTTCTCATCTCCAGAGAGGTCAGCATTGTCATTCTCACTGCTGCTTAGCTTCTGCTTTTTTGGCCACAGGCATCTGAATTCTTAAATAATTGATTGAATTTAGCACTGTATACAGAAAATTCTTTAGAGCATTAAAAAAAAGAAAAAAGGAAAAGTGAGAAAAACTGATGTCTTTTTAAGAGCAGGTATAGTTTTAGTACCCAGATTGTAGTTTCTACACTCTTTTTCCAACAAGAGGAACCAAATCTATTTAGGAGAAATTGCTGATGGGAGGTCTGGAACAGGGACTGCAAGGAGCCATCAGATTCTATGGGGGTCGTCTCACAGTGGACATACAGGAGCCGGCTGGAAAACTGTCCACTTACTGCCTAACACCAAAAAGACAAAAGGTAGTAAGTGTTGGTGAGGATGTGGAGAGAAGGGCACTCGTGCATATCGTTGGCAGGAGTATAAACTAGTACAGCCCATTATGGAAAACAGCATGGCAGCTCCTCAAAAACCTAAGAATAGACTTGCGAGTGAGCAGGAGGGGGCAGGACTGCAGGAGCAGAGCAACGCCGAGGTCCGAGGAACTTGTTTCTCCAAGCTTTTCTGGAAGAGAGTCAGACACTGAAGGTGACAAAAAGTTGCAGAGGAAAAACCAAGTTGCTCCAGAAAAACCTGTGAAGGAAGCAAGAGACTGGAGAAACTTCGAGAGCTCTGTCATCTTCCAAACAGAGCAGCAGCCACAGCGATGATAACATGCTCCAGAGTGGCAAAATGGGGTACTTCAGTGTTTGGGACTTTAGAGGGAAAAGTCTAATTGATAGTAGAGAGTACTGGGGGGGGGTCCAGAAGGTGAAATGAAACCAGGAAGGAAAGGTATTTCCTTAAATCCGGAGCAGTGGAGCCAGCTGAAGGGACAGGTTTCTGACATTGATGATGCGGTAAGAAAACTGTGAAATCCGAGCCATACAAAACCTGTACTGTTCTAGTTGTTTGTTTTTTTTTTTTTTGTAGAGACAGAGTCTCACTTTATTGCCCTCGGTAGAGTGCTGTGGCATCACAGCTCACAGCAACCTCCAACGCCTGGGCCCAGGCGATTCTCCTGCCTCAGCCTCCCGAGCAGCTGGGAGTATAGCTGCCTGCCACAACACCTGGCTATTTTTTGTTTTAGTTTGGCCGGGGCCAGGTTTGAGCCCACCACCCTCGGTATATTGGGCCGGTGCCCTCTTCACTGAGCCACAGGTGTCACCCTGTTCTAGTTCCTTTTTTTTTTTTTTTTTTTTTTGAGACAGAGCCTCAAGTTGTCACCCTGGACATAGTGCCGTGGCATCACAGCTCACAGCAACCTCCAATTTCTGGGCTCAAGTGAGTCTCCTGCCTCTGCCTCCCAAATAGCTGGGACTACAGGCGCCCGCCACAACACCCGGCCATTTTTTGGTTGCAGCCGTCATTGTTGATTGGCGGGCCCAGGCTGGATTCGAACCCGCCAGCTCAGGTGTACGTGGCTGGTGCCTTAGCCCGTTGAGCCACAGGCACCGAGCCTGTTCTAGTTCTTTTAATCTGTCTTTTTACATTGGCTTTGTTTTCTAAATGTGCTCCAAGCTATTGTATGTTTGGATTGCAGAGGAATTCATAAGATAAACACTTTTTTTTAATGTGCATTATTAAAAATGTTCTGAGATAGCTTGAGGCTCTGTCTCAACAAAAAAATAAAATAAAATAAATTTTAAAAAATGTTCTGAGGGAAGCTAATTGTCAACCTTTTTAAGGAGGATTGCTTTGTGCCCACCACTCATGTAAAATAATAAAATGAAAAACAACAATCTCAACTGTGGTGGCCTTTTTTAATTAGAAGAGTTGGTAATGTGTAAGACCCAAAGTAACAATTTTATAGACCTTTTAGTTGCACTTCAGCCTTTACAATAAGAAGGATTTGTATTGCATTGAGTTTATCAGCTTTTGGTTTGTGAAGTCCATACTTGATCTGTACTCTTCCAACCAAATGTTTATAGATTTGTTTGACTTTTCCATTCCAAGGATATTTCACTCTTTTTTCCTTCTTTACTTCATTTTCTTTTCATAACTTGTTATGTTCAGTTTTCATTTTACTCTTCACTGTTTTCCTTGAATATACTCTAATTCACAAAAGTAGTGAAACTGTCAAAATGTTATGTCAATGAGGTACTTACATGAGAACTACGATCACTAAACTTACTGTATTAAAATATTACCAGATACAGTTTGATAAGCAACATGGTTTGTAGGAAAACTCAGAGCAAGTGTATGCCATTACCCATAGTGTTCTTTTCGCTTAGTCTGCAGAAAATAATGTCTTAGGTGAGATGTTTGACCTTCTTTCACTTACTAAATATGTTCACCAAGCGATGATGTCTATAAAATCATATATTGTTAAATTAGACTAGGATTTAATAAACCTTGTGAAAGCTTACTGGCCTAACATTTTATTTGATAACATTGAGTATGGATTTTATGTAGCCAGAGATGTCACTGAGCTTTACTGTCACAGTAGGTGATGTAGGTAGTTTGTAGGGAAAGACCATTTCAAGACTATCCTGGTGTTTTTTGATCTTTGCTTCAGTAGACTTGGTTATTTTGCAGCTAATCTACTGGGCATTCTAGACATGATGTTATTACGTTTTAGCAGGCACTCTTTAAGTGGTTTTCATTGAACTTGATGATGAAGCAGACAAATTAAGGCACAGTTTTGGGGGGCTTTGCAGCAATAAATAAGGCATAGTGTGCCTTAGAAAAATAATGTTTGTAAAAGGAACTATGACAAATGAAAGAGGGTGGCAGTGAAGAGGAAAGAATTTTTATCTAAGTGATATACATATGATATTTTGAGATTTTTATAACATCAATAGGACACAATTCTAGATATAATAGTAAAAAAGAAAGGTTTAAAGATGCAAAAAGTTCTAATTAACAAAATGTTATTTTTTGCTAGCAAATCTCAGATGGTTACTGCCATTAAGGACTGCCATTATGAGAAAGTTACACTACTTGCTATGTCTAAAGTATTTTGTAGTAGAATTGTTAGGGACTTAATTTTATTTTATTTTATTTATTTTTTTGAGACAGAGCCTCAAGCTGTCACCCTGGATAGAGTGCTGTAGCATCACAGCTCACAGCAACCTCCAATTCCTGGGCTCAAGTGAGTCTCCTGCCTCTGCCTCCTAAGTAGCTGGAACTACAGGCGCCTGCCACAATATCCAGCCATTTTTTGGTTGCAGCCGTCATTGTTGTTTGGCGGGCCAGGCTGGATTCGAACCTGCCAGCTCAGGTGTACGTGGCTGGTGCCTTAGCCCGGCGAGCCACAGGCGCCAAGCCAAGGACTTAATTCTAAAGCCATCTGCTAAGCCACAAAGTTACCAGTTTATTCTAGCAGCTATTCTTTTTATTTTTTTTAAACCTTTCTTAGAGAACTTTTTTAGTGCATTTAGCAGTCATGTTAATAGGTGCAAGCTGGTAAAATAAATCTGTTGTATAGTCTTCAAATAATAGTTCTAGTGTGTTCAAAATATGTATTTTAGACAAATATGATTGATAGCCCCCCTTATTTGGAAACATGACTGTCTTATTAAATGGATAGATTTTTCAAGCATTCCTTATTTCTGGCACACATAAAGAGTAGATAGAATACAGAACTTTTGATTTGGGGGTAGATGAAGATGAAATGATGGGCAAAACTCCTAAGTTTATATGAATTTAGGGGTTGTGTACATTTTGAAACAAATCTGCTAATGTAGAGATGTTGCTGAATTCTATTATCTAGGCATTTCTAGCTGTTTAGCATTCTGTTAATAAAATAGCATTTCTCTGGCACAGTTGGTAAGTTGACATAATGAATTAAAATATGTTACTGGGCTTGGGCCTGTAGCTAAGTGGTTAGGGCGCCAGCCACATACACTGAGGCACACGGGTCCGAACCTGGCCAGGGCCTGCTAAACAACAGTGACAACAGCAGCAAAAAAATAACTGAGTGTTGTGGCGGGCACCTGTAGTCCCAGCTACTTGGAAGGCTGTGGCAAGAGGATCACTGAAGCCCAAGAGTTTCAGGTTGCTGTGAGCTGTGACGCCATAGCACTCTACCGAGGGAGACATAGTGAGACTCTGTCTCAAAAAAAAAAAAAAACAAATAAAATAAAAATGTTACTGGATATGCTGTATACTAAGTTACTAATCTGTGTATATGTAGGGAAGGATGAGATATGGGTTAAAGGAAGAAACAAATTAACTTATATTAAAAAGAAGGGGTAGAGTCCTGTTGTTTTCTGTTTAAACTTTGTAAGATTTCTCCCAGGAAGAAAGCTTGACATTTGAGGGATGAGTATCTTCCTTGTAATGCCAAAATGGATTTCATTAATGCCAGTACTCAGGTTTTGCCCTTTAACATCAGGGCTTTCTGATCCATTTTTCCTTTTTGTTTTTAACAAAATATGAGCAGCATTTGGCCAATTTCCAGTGCTCTTAGCATTGTATTTAAAGAACAACCACTAAAAAAGAACTTTTTATAATTTGATTATTCCCTTTTCATTTGCTTTATAAATACCTAAGAACGTTTTTTGGAAGAATACTCCCACCTCATTGGCTAGTCAAGATGTTGTGATCACCCTTTACTACATAATATGTTTAGAAACAAAGACTTAAGGAAAAAAAAGGGAAAGTGAGTACATCCTGGCTTGGCCACTGAGGGAAAAAGAGAAAGAATTGAGTATTAATTATTTAAGTATTCCTAACAGACGTATGTTAAAAGAGTACTAAAAAAGTTTGGAATATTACAAAAGTGTGGATGAATATGCGGTTATCTTCCTGAAATGCAGTTCACTTTTTAAGGAAATTAATCCAACGAAACACTCAAAACCTTTTTTTTTAAAACTGATGTTTTCTAGATAAACTCTAAGGTAAACAATCACATAGTCACAAATAATGTAACACACTAAAAAGAATAAACAAACCCTGTATGCTTTGTTTGGTACATCTTCCATGGAGATGTCTGAATATAATACTCCACCTGTGAGTATTTTAAATATTAATATATCTGAATATAATACTCTACCTGTGAATATTTTAAATGTTAAATAAAAATAATAAATTATGAAAAATATTAAAAACAGAACTATCATATTACCCAGTAATCCCCCTACTGGGTTTGTATCCAAAGGAATTGAACCAAATGTGTTAAATATATATTTAAAGAGATGTTTAAAAAGAGATTACCTGCACTTCCATATTTATTGCAGTGTTATTCACAATAGTCAACATTTTGACCAACCTAGGGGGTCAATCGATAGATAAAGAAAATGTGGGCTCAGCACCTGTGGCTCAAGCGGCAAAGGCGCCAGCCACATACACCTGAGCTGGTGGGTTTGAATCAGCCCAGGCCCACCAAACAACAATGACAGCTGCAACAAAAAAAATAGCCAGGCATTGTGGTGGGCGCCTGTAGTCCCAGCTACTTGGGAGGTGGAGGCAGGAGAATCACTTGAGCCCAGGAGTTGGAGGTTGCTGTGAGCTGTGATGCTACAGCACTCTACCCAGGGCAACAGCTTGAGGCTCTGTCTCAGAAAAAAAAAAAGAAAGAAAGAAAATGCGATACATACATATACACAATGGAATAGTACTCAGCCCTAAAAAAGAAGGAAACGCTGTCATTTGTGACAACCTGATGAACAAGGAGGGTGTACAGTTAAATAAGCCAGGCACAGAAAGAGAAATACCACATGACCTGATTATATGTGTATCTTAGTCTGTTTCATGCTGCTATCACAAAATACCACAGACTAGGTAATTTATAAACACCAGAAATTTATTTCTCACAGTTCTGGAGGCTAAGGAGTTTAAGATCAAGGTGCTGGAAGGTTTGATGTCTGACGTGCCTCAGCTTCTGAGATGGAATTTGGTGCATACTTCACAGGGGAGGAGCACTGTGTCCTCAAATGGCAGAAAAGCAGAGGAGAAAAGAAATCTCCTTTCAACTCCAAACCCTTTTATGAGGGTGCTAATCCCATTCATGAAGGCACTTTACAGCCACACTTCTTGATTGACATTGTTGCTTGGTGATTAAGTTTCACTTTGAATTTTGGAGGAGACACCATCCTTCAAACCACAGCAATGTGGAATTTTTAAGTCAAACTCATATAAACAGAGAGTAGAATAGTGGTTACCAAAGGTTGGGGTGCAGAGGAATTGGGAAAATGTTGGTCCCGCTGCATTTCCACCAAGACACAAGAGCTTATTTTGAGGAGAGTTTGCCAGAACAGTGGAGAGGACAAAGACGTGAGGGTTGCGTTTCCCACACAGTCTCTTGACTTAATACCCCTGGACTTCTACCTGTCGGGGACCTTAAAGGATGTGGCTGCACTGGCAGTACTTTGGGAAGAAATTGAAATGGCATGCACAACAGTTCAAGGGGACAGTGGTCAATGCTGCTTAAGTAGTAGTTTGCTGTAATCAGAAGTGTCTGGGCACCAAGGTCCCCACTTTGCGCACCCCTTGTCATTGCAGAGGTCCAATGCAACTTGTACTCTTTTATTATTGGTATATATTTAGTATTACAATTTTAATACAGTGTTTTCCTTTCTTAAAATGCGTATATACATTTTTGGCAATCTTTGCCTATGCAGTTTTTATTTGTCAATTAAAAAAAAATCGTTCCCACCGGCTAAGACGAAATGATTTGAGCATTAATACTATAATAACTGGAGAAATTCAAGCTCATCAGATTCCTTTAACTCAATGAATTCATAATGATACCAAGATAAATGAGAGGATTCTTGCAAACCAACTCATTACTTTGAAAAACAATTGAAGAAAAAAAGCACTCATTTATCGTCTCTCTCCTTCACAAAACATGTGATGGGGTAACCAAGTTGGAGATTAAAGGGGAGTTTATCTTACAAAAAGATGATTGTTAATGTGTGAAAAAGAAATGACAGAAATTTGCCATTGTGCAAGCCCCTAGCAAAATAATAGACCACAATATTGAACATTATTAGTTGCTAACATCACACAAAGAAAGAGATGATCTGATATCTTGAGTATCCTGATAGAAAGAATAAAGGATTATCTATGCAAAACTCTTATAAAACAAATGGAACCTGAATCCGAATCAGGACTTTAGAGCCTTCAAGGAAGCAAGAAGGCAGAGAGACGCGTTAACTTATACCACAGGGACATGATCTACACAATTCAGATGGTGGAAAACTCCAAGGGCCAAACAAATTCGTTTCTTTAACAAATAAATTATAAGGGAATAAGAGATGGGTGGGAGCTTATTGATGAAAAGAGAATTATAAGCTATATCAAGCAATCACTATGTGGGGCGCTTATTTAGATTCTGACTTTAAAAAACTCTACCCTCCATTTATGACAGTTATGAGCCAATTGGGAATGTACACTGGAAATGTGATAATATTAAGGAATATGATATTCCTTAGATGTAACATTGGTAATTGCTTTGGATGTAACATTGGTAATTGGTTTTGTTTTAAAAAGTCCTTCCTTTTAGAGATTCATATGTAAATACATATGGATGGTATGAGATGTGGAATTTGCTTTAATATGATACTGGATGGAGGGAAGAGATGGAGTATGGATGAGACTATATGTGGGCTGTGGGTTGATAGTTGTAGGGCTGGGTGAAGGGAGCATGGGTGATCATTATATTATTCTGCCTACTTTTGGTGTGTGTGTGATTCTCTGTGATAGAAAATGTTTTAAACAGGAGTGGTTATAATTTTTAAAAAGCTATTTAGGAAAAGCTAAAGTAAATTTATGAAAAAAGAAAAGAGCATAATGTCCAGAGAAAGATAAATACCAAACCACCATCAATGGCTGTCTCTAGGGCTAAGATGACAAGGATGGTGCAAGGGGATTTGACTTTACCTTAAGTATACTTATAATCTTTTTTTTAAAATAATGAATCTATAGGCACTTTTATAATTTATAAAGTTTTAAGAAAAACTTTTTGTTTCTTTGTATCCAGCAACCTAGCTCAGAAGATCACAGATACCTAATATTTTAAAGGAACCAAAGGATTCTTAGAATAAGGGTCACTAAAATTAAAGAGTGTCATGTTTTAATATGTAAAACCTTGGTGTATTTTTTTAAGTCTCATAATTATATAGTTCTGGGTTAGACCCATAATCAAATAGATCATATTTGTGAGGCAATAGTCAATTTTGAAAAGTTTATGTAGAGCCAAGGAAAATGAAACCAATGACTAGACCCAATGACTTCTTACCCTTTTTAATTTAGTAAGTTGTTGGCAGACCCAAAAGGGATCTGGGGCACTGTGTAAAACTTGAAAATATGTGTTCACTTTGCCTACTTTTCTTTGAGTGCCCATAAAATTCAATGTGCTTGAAATAAACATAAATGCTTTCTTCCATTCTAGGTTCTTTTATTTGTCGTCATCCCCCTCATTTTAAAAGTTTTGTTTCCATTTATAAAAACAATACATTATCATGTAATAAACTCATTCTGAGTGATGACAGTCATGTTATAAACTCATGCTGAGTGATGATGGTCATGTTATAAACTCATTCTGAGTGATGACGGTCATGTTATAAACTCATTCTCAGTGATGACGGTCATGTTATAAACTCATTCTCAGTGATGATGGTCATGTAATAAACTCATTGTGAGTGATGAGGTCATGTAATAAACTCATTTTGAGTGATGACGGTCATGTTATAAACTCATTCTGAGTGATGATGGTCATGTTATAAACTCATTCTGAGTGATGACAGTCATGTTATAAACTCATTCTCAGTGATGATGGTCATGTTATAAATTCATTCCTCATCTGCAGGATAACAACACCTGCTGAAAGCACATGTAGTGAGAATAAGATGGAGTCGGTTAGGCTAGGGCCAACATGACACAGCTGGTCTGGTTGGTTTAGGTCCAGCCTGTCCTTCATCCCCATCTCTCATTCTTACTGTTTTGTAAATTTGCTCCCACCCTGAAGATGCCTAACTTGAGCAGTTTAGGTAGATTGATTTAGGAGATTAACTTTGGAATTGGAATGTTGTAATAGGTCACTGAGATATGCTAATTATTATTTGAAATAGAGGTTGGTATGGTCTTTAAATTTTTAAGTATAAAATTGTACTTTTAAAAATGAAAGAACAGAATAGTTTTAGAGTTGGCTACTCTCACTGTTCTCCCAAATCCCGGCCTTCTGACAAATTTTGGTGGACCTAACCCGTCTCTGCATATTGGCTGGCAGTGACAGGTGGCCAGACCTTCTTCATCCAGCACCACTACTACATAATGTTTTTAGGATGATGGGACCAAATATGGGTGTTGTCTTCAAGGAGCGTGATGTTCCAAGGAATCGACCCACAAATTCACACTATTCTCCGAACTTTGTGAGCACTGGTTATTGTTTCCTCAAATCATTTCAAGTTGTTTTTTTAGTGACGTGGGGCATTTTTCCTCACGCGCATGCTCTAATCAGCACTCAGCTGACTACTTGAGGAAGCTCTCTGCAGACCTGTAAGTTCCCTCTGCGTGCAGCTGTCTTGTCTTTGGTCCTCTGCCCTTCACACTCCAGCTGCCTGGCTCTCTAGACTTTCAGCTGTCTCCTCAGCTCAGGAAGGCCTGCAGGACATGAGCTGGTGCCCCTTTCTTGCTCTGGGACCTGGAAACTTTCTCCAAACAGTATGTCTAGGGCAATCATTGGGTTCACCTCATTTATTTCCTATTTTATAGAGTTCTCTGATTTGAGAATTGTTGTTTCATATATATTTGGTTGTTTCAAAAAGGAGGGTAAATCTGGTCCCTGTTACTTACTCTTAGTCAAAAGTGAAAATTCGTGAGTCATTCTTAATGCTTTTATTTCCTACTCATTTTTGATTTGAGTTCACATTTTTCTGATGGCTAATAATATTGGGTACTTTTTCATGTGCACATTGACCATTTGTGTGTGTGTGTGTATATATATATATATATATATATATATATTTTTTTTTTTTTTTTTTGAGACAGAGCCTCAAGCTGTCACCCTGGAGAGAGTGCTGTGGCATCACAGCTCACAGCAACCTCCAATTCCTGGGCTAAAGCGAGTCTCCTGCCTCTGCCTCCCAAGTAGCTGGGACTACAGGCGCCCGCCACAACGCCCGGCCATTTTTTGGTTGCAGCCGTCATTGTTGTTTGGCGGGCCAGGCTGGATTCAAACCCGCCAGCTCAGGTGTACTTGGCTGGCGTCTTAGCCCGTTGAGCCACAGGCACCGAGCCAGGTTTGGTTCATTCTTTAGTTTTACCTGTGAATAGCATACATTTATAAAACCGTCTTACTGAGCACAGTGCTTTGAAAAATGACTTGCTCATGACTCAGAAAAACCAACAATGTCTGTAACTTTTAATTCCATGCAATTTCTTCAGTTTATTTTATTGGTGAATACACTTACAATTTGGTTTCAAAATGCCATGTATTAAACTGCAAACTGAAGTCATTGGAATCCTGAAGAAGCTCATGAATGTATCAGTCT
>CAUYON010200560.1:0-12904 GCA_963573935.1 Arctocebus calabarensis | reverse complement strand
TTTGGTCCAACTTTGCCTACCGAGGGACAAAATGGCATGATGTGACTAATGTGACAGCCCCATTTCTTCTCTTTGCTATTTTCCATGATCACTCTTAAACCTAGAAACCAGGAGCATTTCCCTGGTTGGCAGAACCTACTCACCAGACCAGAGGGTGGGGCATGCACCTGTCACAATGGGCATTCTGTCACAGGATGACATAAATGTGGCAACAGCTCTGGGCATAGCTCAGTTACTCACTGCGACCAACAAGGACACGTGGGTAACTATAGCTATTGTTGGTGACAATGACCAGAAAATTAGCTCCCCTTCGCCTTTTTAAACCCCATACCTCACGTTCTGACCCTTCCTTCTCCCGGAACACACACTTTCCTCCCATTTCTCCTCATTCCTCTAGTTCTCTCTCTGCTCTTCAGTTCTATCCAAACTTTTCTACTTTCTGCCCTATCTGCTATCCCACTGTGAATAATGCCCTCCCTCCCCACTATCCCACCTTAAAATTCACCATGCCCAGCTCTTCCTGTTTCTCTGTCAGACCCTCCCCCATCTGCCGTCCTCATGGTTGTCGGCCTCCCAGCACTCGCAAAGTGCTCTATGCCCCCACTCCTCCTCCCAGCCCTGCCAGTTTCTAGTCCTCTGTACTCTCGTCCTCCCTACCCCCCAAAACACACCATAATTTGATCCAAAAACACCCTTCTGGAGTGATGGCTTCCCTGGCAGTGGGAAAGTTCTGGAACAGCTTACAATGGCCAGGACTGTGGATCCACAGCAGCCCAACCTGGTGCACAAGGGAAACGCAGTCCAACGGTCAACCAACCCTCTGCCTCCGTAAGTTACAGGAAGTGTAACTTGATGAATGGGACAAAAGAAAGGAGGGAAGGGTGCAGTCACCTCCTTAATTGGAGATGTATGTGGACAGGATCTGGCCTTCCATGATCAGATCCTGATTGTCTTACCACTATCTGTATTTTGCCTTCATCTCCACCTGGTTAATCTTCCTCAGATGCCAGAAATACCTTTGACAATTTCTTTTTCATATACAGTCTGCTCCTTTCCTCTTATCCCAGATCATCCACCTGCGTGGTTTTCCACGTTTGTAATTGGCCTGTCCATGGAACTTGCTCTTGAACTACAGAGTAAACTCTACATCCAACAAAGAGTTAACATCCAGACTCTACAAAGAACTCAAACAAAACATCAAAAAAAACCCAAATTGCCCCATCCAAGAGTGGACAAAGACATGAACAGACATTTTTCAAAAGAGAAACAAATAGCCACCAAATATAGGAAAAAATACTTAGCATCCCTAATCATTAGTGAAATGAAAATTGAAAACACAATGAGATATTACCTTCCGTCAGAATGGCCATTATCAAAAAGTAAAAAGCAAACAAAAAATACATGTTGGTACAGATGCTGTGAAAGAGGAATGCTTCTATAACTGTTAGTGGGAATATAAGTTGAACTAAAAGTAGATCTACCATTCAGTCCAGCAATCCCCCTATTGGAATCTCCCTGAAGAATGAAAAGTCATTGTATAAAAAAGACATCTGCGCCCTTGTGATTACCACAGCACAATTCACATTTTTGCTACTGTGACACTGGTTTGTGACATGTGCATGTGTGATTTACACACTTACTATCCCACTTCATTAGAACAAGCATTATTATCCTTTTCTCAGAAAGGCAGGAGACTCAGAAAGTATCCATGACCCAAGACATCCCAGCCATTAACTGGCATAAATGAGATTTAAACCTTGGTCTGTCGGACTTTATCTTTTCTTAAAGATACGTGTTCACACGATAAGAGTATGCTATGCCTATTTCTACAGATAGAAGGGAAAACACCATCAGAGATAATGGTACCTGAGAGTTATGTCTTCATACACTGATGAGGTTGTTCCCGATGGAAGAAAATTACCACAGTAACTAGGATGAGATCCATCCTTAGTCTTGCTAATCAAAGCATGAACCTCAGCATCTGCTCTACATTTGAACTTAGAAATACAAATCCTGGGTCATTAAATAAGAAATGTCCAATTTTGAATCAAAAGGTTAATTTATTATTTCTTCAACAAGAAGCAGTACACTTAATCAAAGCATGTGCCTAAACTATCAACATACAGTTTTGCCATCTTAACAGTAGCTTGTTTTCACCAGCAGTGGAGAAGCCTGGAGAGCAAGTGGTGATGAAATGGTAAAAGGGGTTTTCCAAGGCTTGTTGAGAATTGGGTATCTTTCCTTCAAGAAGTGGGCCAAAGCCTGGAAGAAATGGTAGTCAGTTGGTGCAAGGTCTGGTGAATATGATAAATGACAGAGAGTTTCCAAGTCCAGCGTCTGTAGTTTGAGCAGCATGGTTTATGTGACATGTGCTTGAGAATTGGCCCATCTCTATTGACCAATCTCAGCTGCTCAATTGCAAGGATCCTCACCATTTCCTCCACCTGGTCACCAATAGACATCTGCTGTAATCAATTCCCCACATTTCAGGAAACTGTAGTGGATAACACCGGCACTGGGCCACCAGCAGACACCATTACCTTTTTATGATGAATATTTTGTTTTGCACTGTTTTTCAGCACTTCATCTTTATCCAATCACTGTACCAAATGCTTGTGATTGTCAAAAATAATCCATTTGTCGTCGCATTTAACAATATGGTGTAGAAATGGTTTTATAGCATGGAAAGACATCCTTCGAGATGTTTTCTCTTCAGACACTCATTTAATTCACGTAGAACCCATCTATCCAGTTTCTTTACCTTGCTGATTTGTTTCAAATGGTTAAATATTGTTGGGATGATAACATCTAATGATCTTTAAGAATTTTTGAGGCAAACCTAAGATCCTGTCACTGCATACATACCAGTTGAAACTAACCTGTACAGTAATTTTAACAAGAGGCCCAAGTGACTAGTTTGGACACTAAATTTTAAAATGTACATAAAACACCAGAAATCCTCCCAAATTTAGTTTTTCCATTTGCAGCCATGTCTTCATATGTAGATACAGCCCTGTAAGTCTAAGCATGGATCCATATATTTAATCTCCTCAAGAAACTACTATGGTAAATGATTGGGTTCCCCCCAAATTCATGTGTTAAAATTCTAATGCCCAAGGTGATGGATGGCATTAGGAAATGGAGCCTTGGGGAGATGACAAGTCATGAGGATGACTAGGATTAGTGCCTTTTTTTGAAGAGGCCTAACGAAGCTTGTTCACCCATTTGCACCATGTGAGGACACAGCCAGAAAGTACCACCTGTGACTCAGGAAATAGACCTTCACCAGCTGAAACTACTGATGCATGTCTTAAACTTCCCAGCCTCCAGAACTTGAAAGATACACTTCTATATTTTTATACTACCCAATTTATGCTATTTAGTTATAGCAGCCCTTGTACCAACTAAGAGACAATGTTCCAATAGAAGAGTAAAGTACTCCCAATGAGCGGGTCAGACTCACATTTTCACTTCCTCTTGCCCTCCTTATCTGCTGATTTACTGTTTGATTCATAGGCATACACCCTTTTTGTCTCCTCCTCCAGTACACGCCCATGAATAACGCTTCTTAAATTCAAGGTAAGTATGTGCTTAAAATTCACCAGTGCCTCCCTACTGTTTATAAGAAAGTCTTGACTTTCTTGGCTTCAGTGTCCTTCAAAGCCTGTTTTCATTTTATCTTTTCAAACTCGTTCTTCTCCATTTGGTACCTCACATCTGCACTTGACCTCCTCCTGCCTCATGGATCCCAGAATATTGCATGCCCTTCACATGGCTGGGATACTATCTGCTGTCTTCTTTGACCTTGTATGGAATATGCTTCTGACCTCTGCCTTCTACCATCCCCCAGGATCCTCCTGGAGTGCAGAAAAGCGCACCCCATCCAAGAGGAAGTGATTTCTGTTCTTCATGTCATCCTACATACTATCCAAGTGGTTCACAAACTTCAATGAGCTTCAGAATGACCTAGAAGGTTAGTTATCCACCCCCTGGGGATCTGATTCAGGGGGTCTGGGCTGGAACCTAAATGTATTCCTTTCTAACATGCTCTGAGCTAATCCTGGCACTGCTACTCTGGGGTGCACAATTTGAAAACCACTATAGTATAGGAATGCCAACCATATGGCATGGTAATGAACAAATTCTGCAAAGCCACCTCTGCTGCCCAACTCTGAGGTGTCACAGCTATGCCAGTCAATGAGTGCATGACTGCATAATGTTCTGAAATAGTCCAGGCTGGTACCTTGTCTCCCTTGTTTGTTATCATGAAAAGATTTCTTCACCATAGAAATACATGTATCTCATGAAGGTATTGTGAGGGTTAAAAGAGAAGAGGCATAGAGATCACATAAATGTAATTGGTCAATATCAATGAGGGGAAGAAGGGAGGGAAGAAGAAAGATCGAGAAGAAGGAGGATGGAAAGAAAAGAAGGCAACGAAAGGTAGCTAATGTTTTGGAATCCTGGACCATGAGTTCAGTGTGAGGCAAAGTTTCAGGGGGACATTGTTGTCCCAAGCAAAGCCCGAGTGGAATGTTCCAGACAGAGTCCAGAACAGAGGCACAGTTTTGAAACACTCAAACTCTCTAA
Source organism: Arctocebus calabarensis (assembly GCA_963573935.1). NCBI lineage: Eukaryota > Metazoa > Chordata > Mammalia > Primates > Lorisidae > Arctocebus > Arctocebus calabarensis. The sequence continues at coordinate 8,314 of CAUYON010200560.1, read as the reverse complement.
GCTTGTAGGTTCAGAGGCTCCAGGGCACGTTTTCCACTCTGATGAGTAACAGAGGGGACACTCACATATTCCTATGCACTCTTCAGGTTTAGCACTCCCAGGTTCAAGTTGAGTTTAGGAAATGGGCCAAGCTAGCAAATGCTGAGGGCAACCCTAGCAGAGACCTAGGACTCTCTGGGGAGGGAGGCTGGTGGCTGGAGAGTAAGCTCCATTAAGCTTTCTTATGTACAAACCATTGAACGAAAAGAAAGTTGATGAGCTTCGACTTTGCTGAACATGTGGAGCTAGGAAAGTGATACTCCAGGGAGGGCATGGAGCTTTGCGCCCCTTCTCCCCACGCCTCTCTTCAGGCATCCTTCCAGCTAGCTGGTCACCTGTTTTCTTTGAAATAACTTTTATGATAAATGGGTAAACATAAGTAAGGCATTTTCTTGAGATCTATAAGTCATCCTAGCAAACTAATTCAACCCAAGGATGCGGGGTCATGGGAATGAGAACTATACTTGCATCTGAAGTGGGGGCAGGTAGATAGTGTCAGAATTGAAGAGAATTATAGAACACTCACATGGTGTCCACTGGAGAATCCTCACACACCTGGTAACAGAATTGTTCTGTGTTAAATGTGATGGTAAAAAAAAAAAATTGTTTCTTTTTTCCTTTAGATCACACGAGGTAACATAGTCATAGATTTTCAGGTATTAAGACATAGATATTTAGGAGGTCATTACTCAGCCTACCTCAAATAACAATAACAAAATAATACTTCCCTTTCTCAAATGCTGTTTAGCACACTGGACTGGGTGCTTTAACTATTATCACTTCTGATCCATTTGGCTACCATACAAAATAGAAATTAGAGAGGAATCACCTGTTATCATATAACAAACAAGTTACACAGCAGGGATTTCAACATTGGCACCTTTTTCCAAAGCCCACTTGATTGTTTTTTTCAAACTAAGTCACCAGATTGATAATCTGTATTACCCATTTGTGTTACCTCTTGTCTCCACTCTGACACGTGGGTACTTCTATCCCCAGGTTATGTAGAGGAAACTGTCCCAAAGCAAACAAAGGTTCCCCAGATCAGAGAACTGATGTGACAGAACCTGATGACATTCAAGGCTCCTGATTTTTCCCTGGATACTGTAGGTGTCTTTTTCACAGCCAATGGATGGTTGGGCCCAAGATGCATGGCCATATAATTGCCATAGACTCAGTTACCACCACCTCCATGTCAGCCGATCTGTAGGTGCCAAAGCACAGGGGCTCACCAGCCCTCACGACTAGCAGATATTTATCAGCTGGAATGACTTTATATTCTACTTGCTAAATTGGATTTCTTTCAGAAAAGGCTAGGGTGGCAGATAAAAGCAGATTTTATGGCCACCCAATCAGAGGAAGCCAAATTTTATTTGGGCAGGTGATACTGGATGTTATTAGGTTTTCTTTTTTAAGACCTGAGGGAAGCACTTAGATGTTAAGGCCAATTCATCAGGTTTTAGGAGACTATTCTATTAGTCACTCACAGCAAACATTTTTCCCTTTACAGATGGTTGCCTATTGCAAAAAACATCCCTGTCCAGGCTCAACGCCAAGCTGAAACTTGGTGGGGGGAGGAGGGGGCTAAGTGGCAGCATCTCATCCCAAGACAGGAAAGAGAGAATTCACAAATGTTTCTGGGTAAGTCAAACTGTGTGGGGACAATTCAACATTCAGATTCAAAAAGTGATCAATACTTAGCTCATGCTATATACAACAATCAAGTCAAAGTTGATTATAGATTTAAGCTTAAAGCCTGAAACTATACAACACTTAGATGAGAAATGGAGAAAAATTCTGTTACCTTGGGTTAAACAAAGATTTTTATAGATGGACACTTAAAGCAAAAAGCATAAAAGAAACAAATATTGATAACTTGGACTTCATTAAAATTTAAAAACTTTTGCTCTTCAGAAAACAGTTAATAAAATGAAATAATAAGCTATAGAAAGGGAGAACAGTGTTTGTGAAAAATACAGTAGAACCTCTACAAGTTGACCACACATAAAGCTATAACAAACTGGCCAGCATATGGAGGTGGCCACCATGAGGACCTAGGCCTCTTGTACTGATACATATACGTGGTGCATGTGCAGTCTATGAAAATAAGGTCAACTTCAGAAGTTGATCAATGTAGGGAGGTGGTCAACTCAGAAGGTTCTTCTGTATATCTGATAATGGGCTTGTATCCAAAAGACGTAAAAGACTCTTACAACTCAATGATTAGACGATAAACACCATTAAAAAATAGACAAAAGATTTGAAAGCGTATTCAAGTAAAGATACAGATGGCAAATAAGTATATAAAAAAATGCTTATTACCATTATTCAATAGGTAAATGAAAATTAAAACATGAATGAAGTACCTCCATGTACCGATGAGAATGGCAAAAACAAATAAAAACCACCAATACCAAATGCCATAGAGGATGCAGCACAAATGTAACTCTCATCTATTGCCAGGATGACTGCAAAATGGTACTTCCAGCCACTTTGGAAGAACAATTTAGCAATATACCCCCACTGTATTACCCAGAAATTCTATTATAGATGGTCACCTATGAGAAATGAAAATGTTTGTGGACAAGAAGATCTATATGTGAATGTTTATAGTAGCTGTATTTACAATTGTCCCATATTAGAAACAACCCAAATGTTCCTCAACTAATGAATAGTTACATTATTTACATTGGAAAGCTACTGCTAAGGTTAGAAGGTCCCCTCCAAAACTCATACTGAGGTTTAATTGCCATTGTGATGATATTAAGAGGAAGGACTGGTAAGAAGTGATTAGGCCATGAAGACTCTGCTCTCACGAATGAATTAAAGTCATCATGGTTGGAGTGAGTTTGTTATCCTGAGAGTGGGTTGTTATAAAAACAAATTCTCTCCCTTTCTCTCAACGGCAGCCCTGCATCTTTCCAGGTTCCCAGGAAAACAGGAGAAGGAGAATGCTGTCAGAACTCTAGTTTGATGGACGTCATTGTCCACAAACACCACATGGGAACACTTCCTCTTCCTTGGGAGCACTCCTCTGCCTGCCTTTGATCCAGACCCATTTTGAGACCAGGAGAAGATGGTGGGTCACCTCCTCTAGACCTGGACTAACAGAAGCATTTTTCATGCAATTATGGACTCTTTATCAAAAAGCCTTGTAATGGCTGAGTTGAGTAGAGACAACATTTCACTAAGACATTTCCCTCTAGTCTCCTTCTCCCCGGCCTTGCTGTCATGAAGCACACACCGCAGCCAGCCTCTCCACGCACATAGCTTCCCTGAGAGCCTCTCATCTGTGGGTGGGTGCCTTACACACAGACTAGGTAAGGCAGTAGTTGCTACTATGGGTTGAATTGTATCCCCCCACCCCAAATACATGTTGAAGTCCTAACGGCCAGTACCTGTGTGACCTTATTTGGAGATAAGGTCTTCACAAATGATTGAGTTAAGGAGAGGTCATGAAGGGGGCCCTAATCCAATATGGTTGGGTCCTTATAAAATGGAGAAATTTGGACATGGACGCAGAGGCAGGTATATGAGATGATTATGTGAAGGCGTGGGAGGGATGCTTTCTACAGGCTGAGGAATGCCTGACACTACCAGAAGTTAGATAACAGGCAGGGAGCAGGTTCTCCCTAGTTGCCTTCAGAAGGAACTAGCTCTGCTGACACTTTGATCTTGGACATCTGGAGTCTAGAATTGTCATATGATAAGTTTCTATTGTTTAAGTTTGCAGTCCCCAACCCCCAGGCTTGTGGCCTATTAGGAAGAGGGCCACACAACAGGAGGTGAATGGTGGCAAGTGAGCAAAGCTTCATCTGTATTTACAGCCACTCCCCATCACTCACATTATCGCCTGAGCTCCACCACCTGTCACATCAGCCATGGAATTAGATTCTCATAGAAGCTCGAACCCTACTGTAAACAGTGCATGCAAGGAATCTAGGCTATGTGCTCCTTATGAGAGTCTAATGCCCGAAGATTGGGGGGTGGAGCTGAGACGGTGATGCTAGCACTGGGGAGCAGCTACAAATGCAGATTATCATCAGCAGAGAGGTTTGACTGTACAGAGACCATAATAAATTGATTACTTAGAGACTCATACCAAAACCATCCCCTCTCCCCAGTCCTTGGAAAAACTGTCTTCCATGAAACTGGTCCCTGGTGCCAAAAAGGTTGGAGACTACTGATTTAAGCCACCTAGTCTGTGGTGACTTGTAACAGCAGCCCAAACAGACTACAACAGCTTTCCAAATGCTGTCTCAGTGCCAGCCCCTGAGTAACTTTTTAGTGGTCTGTAGTTATCTGAGCAAAGAGGGGACAATGTAGAAACTTCTTTCTAATTTAAATGTATTCAATGTTTTATTGCCACAGATTACCCTTTTGTCACACTATTTGTTAGGTTTATTATTATGTCTTCACAGAAAAATAAGTTTTCTTTTTGTTTTACTTATATTACTCTGAGAAACTCACAGGTGTAGAAGGCACTGTAATAAATCCTCATCGACAGATCCTTGCTAACCAATTCTGTTTTGGTGATTCCAGATGAGCAGTAGAAGCCTGCAGAATGCAGAAAGACCTATGGCCATTTTGGCTGCAACCTCCAGATAGCAATCACCTTGAAGGATTTCTCTTGTCTTCACAACTTTTAGCTCAGATCCTTGAACACATTATGTGTTCTGTGAATCTTGCCAATGAATTAATAAATGAGTGAAATGGAGTGTGATTTAAAAAAAAAATGTGAGTTTATTTGTTCCTCAAAAAAATCTTTCTTTTTGACTAGACACAGACTTAGAATTGGGAGCTTTCAGAAAGGACAGCCTGTGTCTCTTTACAACCTGTTCCCGGTAATTTGGCCTCTATCATTTTCTAGGCCAAAAGTTCAGCATATTCTTCAGACTTTTAAAAATGTTTTCTAGTACACTATTTCTTCAGAGCAATATACCAGCTCTTGTGTTTCATGACACGTGGAACAACTTAAGGCTGAAGCTTGGAGGCTTTGGACCTAGGTCACCTTCCTTGTTTAAGGGCATTCTTACAACATATTGGCAGAGATCACTTTCTTTAGAGAGAGTGAAAAGCTTGCAGATTCTGCTAGCTCTTTGGGACCTTAGGCGACAAGGCTCTGTAGAATCAGTCAGTCCAGGTGTGATCCTCTCTCCTTTGTTTTGCAATGACCAAGCTGCAAACACTCAGATCGGAAGCTGCAGTGACACAACCCCACACAGGCTGTACTTTCCTTCCCAGTTCCCCTGGGCCTGTAACAGGAATGTCCCTTGCTCGGTGGCCAGGGGTCAAGACACCTGCTTTATGGCATCATTCCCACCACTGACTGAGACCACCATAACTTTTCCATTCTTTTTTTTTTTTTTTTTTTTTGTGGAGACAGAGTCTCACTCCATCGCACTCGGTGGAGTGCTGTGGAGTCACAGCTCACAGCAACCTCCAACTCCTGGGCTCAAGCCTCCCAGGTAGCTGGGACTACAGGCGCCTGCCACAACGACCGGCTAATTTTTGATGCAGTTCGGCCGGGGCCAGGCTTGAACCCGCAGCCCTCGGTATATGGGGTCGGCGCCCTACTGGCTGAGCCACAGGCACCGCCCACTTTTCCATTCTTCACCCAGTTTTCCACAGTAACTTCTGCGGCCACACGCTTCCCATCAAAAGTACTACATTAGATTCCTTGTCCGCTTCAGGGAGTTTCTGGCAGTGGGGAACTGGAAAGAAGATTCTCAGCTTCACCTCAAGACAGCGGTTCTCAACCTTCCTAATGCCGTGACCCTTTAATACAGTTCCTGTGGGTCGCGACCCTCAAGTTGAGAACCTCTGCCTTAAAATGACTTCTGAGGTGCCACCAAAAAATACTTTACAGAATACAATTTTTAAACCAAAGGGAGTCTTGACATTATGGGAAAGGGCCAGGAATGTGGCTATTGGGGGGACAGGCACACCCTCTGTCAGAACTATGACGCACCTCACTAATCACGGTAGCGACGTTTCTTACAACCCTCTCCACAGAGCTAACATGGCAGGCGCTAGGAACCGAACACTGCACCTGAGCTGAGTCCAGTCTCTAGATACTCGGGTAACAAATAACCTTCCCAAACTCTATTAACCTAGGCGGGGTATGGGGTTTCACTTCTGCAAAGGAAATTGCTGACCCCCTCTCACAAGCCAGATGGCTAAGAGGAAGCCCCTCCCAAGGCTCACTCTGATTCACGATGATGCAGGGTAGGTTTCCCTGAGTACAGACCATTTGTCCCTTTAACCTCTCACCCCAGTGGGCCTTTGGCTGCCCTGAATGGCAAAGTCCTGGGACCAGACCCCAACATCTCCTGTGTCTTGTATGATACCCACCCTGAGTATGAGTGGGCAACCCCTCAGAGGGGGCATCAAATTATCACGGGCCAGGATTCCATCTGAGTTGTCCCAACTGCTTAATTCAAGGCATCCTAAAGATTGAACCCCCGAAGCAAACTTGTTTGCACCCCCCTTTACTAACTCGCATCCTGACTATAACTGGCATATTAGTTTTCTTTGGCTCCTGTATCAAATTACTTAGAGGCTTAAAACAATAGGAATTTATTCTCTCACAGTTCTAGAAGTCAAAAGTCTAAAATTACCATCACTGGGATGAAATCAAGCTGTCAGCCTGGGCTGTATTCCTTCTGGAGGCTTCTGGGGAGAATCCATTCCTTACCTCTTTTAGCTACTAATGGCTACTAGCATTCCTTGAACTGTGGCCACAGCAGTTCAGTCATCTAGGTCAGCATCTATAAATCTCTTTCTGCTTCTTCCTTACATCACCTTCCCCTTCCTATCCCAAATATCCCTCTGCTTCTCTCTTGTAAATGGACAGGTGATTACGCTTAGGGCCCACCCTGATAATCCAAAATTATCTCTCTATCTCCCAGTCCTAAATCACATTTTATGGAACCCACAAAGGGGTTTTGACCTAGGTCCAGCTACTCTCTGTATGAAGAGCCAATTATTGACACAAGGAGGATTGCCCAGAAAGAAAGGAACTTTTTAATATAAGGGGCTTTTTAAGGTTCAAGGAAAAGTCAGCGAGGGATGGTGATTCTTTGTGTAACTGTTTCCACTATCAACTTAAAAGCTCAATATCTCACATGAGATTCAAGGCAAATGGCTGTCACTTATGAGCCTGCTAGATTAAAAGCAAGTTGTTTACTTCCAAAATACAATGGTGGTACAGGCATTTGGTAAACATCCCATTCTAAAAACGAGGAATCAGTCAAGCCCCACACAAGTCTAAAACCCAACAAGTCAGGCATCAAGTCATGAAATGATCTCCCTTGACTCTATGTCTTGCCTCCTGGGCACGATGGTCCCAAGAGTCAGTCCCCAAGCCTTGTTCAGCCCCACCGCCATGGCTTTGCTGGGCACAGTCCACTTAGTGCCCGTAGCTTCCTTAGGCTGAGGGCGCACACTTCCTGTAGATCAACACCAAGGATGGTGGCCTTTCCCCACAGCTCCACCAGGCTGTGCCCAGGCAGAGACTCCATATGGGGCTCCAACCCCACACGTCTCCTGGCACTGCCCTAGTAGAGTGTCGCAGGGGGCTCCACCCTGTGGCAGGCTTCTGCCTAGACACCCAGGTGTTCCTATAGATCAGTGGTCCTCAACCTGTGGGTTGCGACCCCTTTGGGGGTCTCCTGCATATCAGATATTTGCATTATGTTTCATCACAGTAGCAAAATTACAGTTATGAGGTAGCAATGAAAATAATTTTATGGTTGGGGGCCACCACAACATGAGGAACGGTACTAAAGGGTCACAGCATTAGGAAGGTTGAGAACCACTGCTACAGATCCCCTGAAATCTAGGCAGAAGCCACCAAGCCTCCACACCTCCTACACTCTACACACTGATAGGCTTCCAGAGGAAAATCGTGGAAATCGCCGTGTGGATGCTACCGAGGCTCGCGCCCTGCAGAGCCCACCCTGAGCCGCACCTGGAGCCCCCTGAGCCACTGCTGAAGCTGCAGCCACAGGCCCCTAAACAGTCTGTCCACTTAGGCCTCTGAGCCTGTGATCGGTGCATAGCCTGGATGATTTCTCACTTCCCTTCGGGGATGTTTTCCCACGGTCTGGATTACCAGCACCTGGCTCCCTTTTGGTTGCCCCACAGCGTGTGCAGATCCCTCCCTTGAAAACACTTCCCTTGTCTACACGTGGCCAGCCTGCAAATTTTCTAAGTCTGTATGCTCCGCTCCCCACCTGAGTCCAAGTTCCAGCACGAAGTCATTCCATTGCTC